>JAFJHM010000178.1:0-29374 GCA_019201815.1 Bombus balteatus
GTGGTCCATAATTCTTCCACGGTAAAAAACCCTGTTCCCTGTCTTCGTATCCTTAAATCTTCTCTTTTTAACAAACTGAACACTACAACGACTGTTTAGTCTTGCACGCGTTCGAATTTTGGAAATAATTCTTAAGAAAATTTCAATACAACTTTTAAGGGGATCATCGAACGAATATCCGCCGAAAAGATTCCCTTTCAACAGAAATGTAACATTTATAACTGAAATCTACTCGATTTTTAATGAAAATTAATCTACTTTGAGATTCTCTTCTTTCTTATTTTTATATGATTTTCATATAATTACTGTGATCTTTGTGGCGTCGTATCCGTGATAGGTGTAGCGATGAGTGTAGTCGTCTGTCGATCACGTCGGGGTCACCAGTTTGGGGGATGCGCTGAATCCGTAATAGTTGTAGCTGTGGTTGGGTGAGGCGTCGAGTCGCTGGTTGGGCCTTGTCCAGAGGGAGTTGTCGGCAAAGGGCTGTAGATGTCGCAGCTGTTTTTTCTCCTATTTTCTTGTCCGTAGAAATAAAATCGGACTACGGGCGCCGGGAATCGAACCCGGGTCCCGAACGTTCGAAACCTAAGACGCTAACAACTGCGCCACGTGTCCGCTCTATGGTTAGAGCCGAGTGGCGGTATTTGACTTGTCGAGTGCCGCTACAATACTCCCTTACCAGTGATAACGATATAATCTTAGTGAGGTAAGGCGTCAGCCGATTGTTGTCGAGCCTGTGATGTTTTTGCGCAAAGTCTTCGATGTGGCCGTGGATACTGTCGATACGGTGCGGGCGCGTGCCGCGTTCGGTCGTGGGCCTCTGTTCCTCCTCTTTTAATATGACGTGCTGGTGGTGATGCCCATGAACTTTTTTGCGATGGCTACATCACTCCTGGCTTGGTCATCGTTTCGTATCCAGTCGCCTGCATGCGTGAGTCCGGGGTGAGGCGTCGAGTTTCGCTGAAGGAAGGGCCGTTCGTGTTCGTCGTAACGGCAGGTCCAGATTGCCACAGTCTTAGATTGACGATGATGGAAGGCTCGTAGCGCTATCACGGTCGCACCTCTTGTCGTTGTCGATCACGTCGGGGTCACCAGTTTGAGGCGTACAGAGAGTCCGTCGTGATAGTTGTAGCGATGTGTGTAGTTGTCGGCTGGAGGCTGTGGGCTGTAGATGTCGCTGCCGTTTTTTCCTTCTATTTTCTTGTGCCCGGAAATAAAATCGGACTACGGGCGCCGGGAATCGAACCCGGGTCCCGAACGTTCGAAACCTAAGACGCTAACAACTGCGCCACGTGTCCGCTCTGTGGTTAGAGCCGAGTGGCGGTATTTGACTTGTCGAGTGCCGCTACAATACTCCCTTACCAGTGATAACGATATAATCTTTAGTGAGGTAAGGCGTCAGCCGATTGTTGTCGAGCCTGTGATGTTTTGCGCGAAGTCTTCGACGTGGCCGTGGATACTGTCGATACGGTGCGGGCGCGTGCCGCGTTCGGTCGTGGGCCTCTGTTCCTCCTCTTTTTTAGTATGACGTGCTGGTGGTGATGCCCATGAACTTTTTGCGATGGCTACATCACTCCTGGCTTGGTCATCGTTTCGTATCCAGTCACCTGCATGCGTGAGTCGGCGGTGAGGCGTCGAGTTTCGCTGAAGGAAGGGCCGTTCGTGTTCGTCGTAGCGGCAGGTCCGAATTGCCACAGTCTTAGATTGACGATGATGGAAGGCTCGTAGCGCTATCACGGTCGCACCTCTTGTCGTTGTCGATCACGTCGGGGTCACCAGTTTGAGGCGTACAGAGAGTCCGTCGTGATAGTTGTAGCGATGTGTGTAGTTGTCGGCTGGAGGCTGTGGGCTGTAGATGTCGCTGCCGTTTTTTCCTTCTATTTTCTTGTGCCCGGAAATAAAATCGGACTACTGGCGCCGGGAATCGAACCCGGGTCCCGAACGTTCGAAACCTAAGACGCTAACAACTGCGCCACGTGTCCGCTCTTTTGTGGTTAGAGCGGCGGGGGGGTTTTTTTGTGTGGGGGGGGCGTACATATTTTTTTTTTTTTTTTTAATGCAAAAAATATTTTTATTATAACTTGCAGCTGAAGATGTACTATCTTTACGTCAAGACAAATTCGAAATTCACACTGTTGAGATTGTGGTGTTCAGCTTGTTAAACGTTCTTTCTTTTATCCAACAAGAATTCTACGTGATTCTATATACAGTGACTTTCGTTAATATTCGGAAACTATGGTATTCTATCCATTATTATTCTGTACATTTGATCATAATTAAATTAACGTATCTTTTGTTTTCTCTGATAATAAAGCATGTATTCTTCCTAAATAATTCGTCGCATAACAAATAATATATTCGGAAATGTAGTATTCGTACGTCGGAAAAATCTTCGGACACTTAATATTTATCCATATTTGTTGATTACATTTCTACAGCTTTGATATGCTTCACAAGCATGTGTTTAGCAAGATGTAGAGCGTACTTCGAAATATCAGTTATTACTTGAAAATCATTGTCATCAGTCAGAAATTTTGAATATTTTTTTTCATTTATTTCATTCGTATTCACAATTTGTCCAACTTGGACATTTGGTGGAATTTTTTAGCGTTTATATATTAGCATGTTGGTGGTGGCTACCCCCAGCGGGGTACCATCCTCGCGTTTTTCCTAGGTTATATCCTTTGTGATGTACGTAATGTACGTAATATGCCAACACCACACAGAGCGGTCACCCCCATCCTAGACCACCTCGTGCCCGACTCTGCTTAACTTTCGTGATTTTACGCGAACGAGTGTATCCAGCGCGGCCGACGGGTGTTGGAAAATTTTGAATATGAAACGGAAAAGCGAAGATACTTTCTTTGACGCGCGACGATTAGCCATTCTCAACAGTGAAAAAGGAAAAAGAGAGATCGGCAGTCTTTTAAATTTACAGACATTGTGAAAAGATACAATCGCGAGGATCGGATAGAGTGACTTCGTCAATAGAAATGGCCAAAGATACTTGATGAACGAGATTAACGAGATAAAAATTTAGACATTTTCAAACGAAATCTAAAATAAAATGTAACTGCAATGAACATTGAAAACACATTAAAATTTTATAATAGTGTAGTTCAGGAATATCAGTTACATAGTTGCTCTCGCGCGTTACATCACCACCGTAATCATCGGATTTGATTCTAATCGAAAACGAGTATCACGCAAAATTATTCAGACAAAATTATGACAAACATGCCAAATCGATTACGACATGTAATAAAACAAAACGGGTATCCAGGAAATTGATATTTAATAAGAAAATTTATTATTCAATATATTATATTATTGAAAATTAAATGTTCGAATATTTTTGCGACGTATAAATAATACATTTCCTAATATATTATTTGTTATGTCACAAATTATTTAGTTTAAATAAATAAAATTTGCGTTATCGTCAAGAAGAATATATGCTTTATTATCATAAAAAACAAAATATACGTTAGTTTAATTATGGTCAAATGTACAGAGTAGTAATGGATAAAATACTATAGTGTTCCAATATTGATAGGAGTCACTGTACACGCACAAGATTCCTCTTTCTTTCTTTGTCTCACGAAGCCACGTATTTTCTCAGACGAGCAGGAAAGAAGGAAAGAACCGTGTAATTTCCATTTCTAAACTTACCACTTGTCCCGAACGCAACGCATAATTTTTATATTAATTTCACTTTGCAATAATTATAATAATTATAATATATATATAATAATATAATTACAAATAATTATTCATAATATTTATTTGAATATTTTCACTAGATTTGTATAGAATATGTCTTTTCGCCCTCTTGTTTTAGGCTCGACGATGCCAGCGTGTGATAGTGGCCAACATCACTCGTTTACTTTTTTTACCTTTTTATTACATTTTCATTTTTTCTCTTTTTTTGTTTAATTTTATCACAGGAGCCTATTCTCGACCGCTCGTTCTACGCTTTGTTTCGTTTCGTCGAGTTTCAATTGCTAGGACGATTTCATTCGAATGTCGGATGATAAAATGTTATCTTAAATAAATAAAAAAAAAAAAAAATTGTCGAAGGAAAGTCTAAAACCATAGATAAAAGAATATCGTTAAATAAATTCCTTTTACCGATCTGTACAATTAAAAAATCGGCCCTCGAGTACGTCGAGCATTTTGCGTTATTTAACGATGATCAGTAAAAGATAATGAAAGTATATGAATCGTTTATCATACGTCAGCCATCGTCCTACCTTCATAATTTTTCATTTACCACAAACTTTCTTCTCTATTCACAACTCTTCAAACAACACTGATCAACAAGATACGGTTCTCGAGTTAAAAAATAATCGATATTATCTCCTCGTGAAAACCTAAATAGTTTAATCGTCCTTCTTATTATTTTTGCTCCTTCGTTTTATTTTGTTAAATACAAACATCAATGTTTCGTGTGTGTGTCGCCAAAATCTAACATTTTGAACGATCCCTTCGAACTTGACGCGATCGAACATCTCTCGCGTTTCGAGCCATAATTCTTTCAAACGTTTTCAGGGAAGGGCAGCTGGAAAAGGAAATACGACGCTCGATAGTCAGTCCTTGCGCTTCTCGTATACTCGCTTCCATGTGTCTTTCCTGTACGTTCAAGGTCATTTAGGTCCCCGATGTAGTTCCTGTTCGTCCTACGCCATTAAATCTCAAAAGTTTACGATCGATTCCGAGAATAGAGTAATTAACGTCCGGTTTTATTTGGCATTGTTCAATTTAGGATTATATGACCATTTTGGAAATTTGATATTTTGCAATTTGTTAATTGCAACATAATCTCGTTGATAATTTCAATTTAATTAAAATTTATATTTACGAATAGATAAAAATCCGCGATATTTGAATTACAAATTTGTATTCAATCCTACTTTCGATTATACCATACTAAACGAACCGAGAAGCTTACTCATCATTTATTAATCGCCGTGGGTTCCAAGTACCATAAACCATTTAATGCGAAAAATTCTGCAACGGCGCAAGAGAACGTAGGAACTGGAAAATAAATCCCTAACCGTAATCCTTCTATAGTCGACCATGCCACTCGTCGTAAAGGCACGCTCGTCAGTCGTGCAAATTCCCGAAGGTCAGTTGCAAATATAATCCTCCATTAACGATCCCAGTCTTCCGCTCGAATTGCGGCGCCGGCAAGGATTAAGTTATTTAACTCATTAATGGTCATTTGGGTACGAGACCCCAGTAAAACAGGGTAAAACTCTGCACCTGCCATCGAGAAAGAACGGATGGAAAAGTATGCGTCATCGGAAAGCGATCCTCTCTCCTCTTTTTCTCGATTGGCCGGCGTGTTACAGCACTGTTCCAGTGTTGGAGCCACGTAACGTTAAACGGAATATTTATTTACATCGTCCTGCATTGTTCTCCTCCGAAACCACATGATCACAGCCACTCGGTGAGGCAGCCACCGAACCACATCACCACTATGGGCACGAGATACGTTGTCAAAGCACGAGACAAAGATACTTTCTGTCTGCTCGCGCCATTGTCCACGCTGGACGTGCCATTGTTGTTGTTGACATTTGTCTTCTGCTCTATGTCTTTCCTGGGAGGCACGACTTCCGGATGATCGACAGGAGGAGATTGTTTCGGTGTTTCAGGCGGTGAAGATTTCGGTTCGTAGCCAGAGCCTTCCTTGAAACCATCCTCGTCGTCCGTGATCGGATCTTGGTCCGGACTGTCCCCGGAACCACTTCCAGAACCGTTCCACTCGGTGTCTTCTGAAAATTAGATTGTCACCCGGTGACGGTGAACTGATTAATAAATTCTGAATGTGGTATGATGGCGATGGAGAGGAGAGGATTTCTTTTTGGAAACGTTCTTTAAGTCTTCTTGGATGATGGTCGTGATCGATTGATTAGTGGATTTAAAAGATGCGGAGGAGTTTGTCGAAGAGTTTAGCAGAGGACTTGAAGTTTTTCTAGCACCTCCTACGCAGCTTTTCTTGAGATCTCGATTGCATTGTTCGTTAGGTATTTTTAGATTCCTTTAGGTCGTCATTGAAAATTTGTTAATTCGTGAAATTGGAAGATTTGAAGGAGTAAATAAAAAAAGATTAGTAGGAGATTTGGAATTCTCTTCGGAGGTGTCATGCAGGTTTTCTTGAGATTTCGATTGTGTTGTTTAATCCTTCGCGAACTATCGCCGCATATATGCGTTCGCCGAGAAATTCATACGCGTTCGGCCAAAAAGAAACTGATAGAATCAAAAGACTCATATGTATGTTATTTTATTTATCCTGTGGAGAATCTGTGCATGTACACGTGTCTAGAATTTGACATCTACGAACGAAAAGCGCGTCTAAGTAGAAAAGTACGCTGGCAATTTTAAATGATTATCGCGGTAGCAGCTCGGCCGCACGGTACGGTGGACTTCGAACCGTCCCGTCCGCAAAGGGTTAACAGGTACCTTTAGATTTTTTTAGACGATGATGGAAGATCGATTCGTATCGATGAATTAGAAAGATGTGGCAAAATTAATTGAAGAATTTAATAAAGAACTTGAATTTTTTATGAGCATGTTATACAGGTGTTTTTGAGGTTTCGTGTATATCGTTTAGTAGGTATTTTTAGGCCGCTCTGATTCTTAATTTCGAGGATCCATTCGTGATATCAGATTTGAAAGTAAATGCGATAAAATCGGGAAGAGAAACGATCGCTTCTTTAAAGAATGAAGATAAATTGATTCTTTAGATTCGCTCGTGTCACTTTCAAAAGATCTCGGATAAGTTAAAAAAAAAAAATAAATATTTTGTTTCTTGACAGTGCACCACGTGTGCATATTCTTTATATATTACATATATTTTTTATACATTTTTTGTAATTCTATTACTCGTGAACTTGTAGTCGCTTTAATTGGAAAATTTGGAAATTGATTAACACGACGATCAAAAAGAAAATTCCAAGAAAACTATTTTTTTAATCGCCGTTTACTGTGAACAGTGTCTCGAGATAAGATAAGCGGCACATTACAGTAGCCTGATAATTTCTTTCCTTTATTATGTTTTCGAGGAGATTTAGAACATAACTATTAGATAATAGATATTCGAATAGAAATTAAAATAGAACATAATCATCAACAAGATAAAGCACAGTAACAGTAGCATATCTTTAACGATTTATCTGTCTATTTAAGAATTCTTTTATTTCTTCATTTCTTATAACAATCCTGGCAAATTATGACTGTATAAAAAATGATAATTAGAAGTATCCTAATCTAATCAACTCATTATTCGAAATCAACTAGCTTACCGTATTTGCTGATATTGATTCTACGATTAAATCTACCGCTTACGCGTTCCAGTATGCTTTTGCCAGTATATCCATTTGAAAATTTCTCTAATTACTTAAAAATATTATTCCACGAAATTTAGTACCAGATCAATTTTAATGAAATTTTTTGTTTTGGGATATTCTAACGTGATGTCAATTTTATAAGGATGATAAGGTGTTCGATGATATGGTAGATTAAACATTAGCGAAACAGATGGTTTACCTGTGTCTATCCAATCGACGTCCTGTCCATTGTACGCGGATTTTAGTCTGTTTGTGATAGTGGTCAATGCGAAGACCTGGTCCCTGATTATTGTCGGTCTTGTTCCAGTAACTCGTACCTCTGGATTCAATTTTTGTTCCTCTCCGTTCGACGACACTGGGTAAATGTATCTGAAACGCGGGCAAGTGAAAAATGAACTCAAGATTTTAATTGGAACATCGATATTATATAGAATATTGATCAGTATGAAAAGAAAAGTTCACGATTTTTTAAGAAACTAAAATTGTATTCCAGAGACAAGAAAATATAAACGCAAGAGTATCTATTGCTCTACTTTTGAGACACCTTGTATAATTATATCAAACTTTATATATTATATAATTTAATTTAATAATACAATTTCATTTACTATTATATTACAATTTAAATAAAATTAAAAAGAGGACTACACGGCTGGTAATTTCTATAGGATAAAAAAAAAAAAAAAAAAGAAAAATTTATGTTTCTAAGACACTCACTTATCTACGTGTGTGCCGTTCCAACATTCCTTCGTATTGCTAGGAAACCACGAGGCCATCGTTGCAAACCTTATAGGGCAGATAAACCCAGAATTGTCTGGAATCTCTCACCCTCTGTCGTGTCTCTTTCACCAATTTATCCAAAATAGCAGCACGATCGTCTGTTAGTGTTTCTCGATCAAAGTTCAATGATTCGAGTTCCATCTCCCGATTGTCTCGACGTCTGCGTCTACCTAACACAGGTCGTCCGCATCCAGTGAACACCCTTTGTGAAACGTCGTTGCTGTTCTCTTGGAAATTCATGATCGCCTCGGAGATTTTCAGATTGATTGGTCGTACTAACATTTCGATGTTAAATGGACCCAACAGACGGTCAGCCACCTTGTCCACGGCCTCTGAAATTGGAGAAATGCAAGTTACAGAAAGAGAGCCAACTATAAAAATTACTGCAAAATGAATCGTATGATCAGAAGTCTGCGATGTATTCATTTTTCGAGGAATTTTCTATGGAACTTTTGCAGAAGCCACTCTGAATAGAAAACACAAAATTTCCTAAAATTTGTGAACTTGTCCGAGTAAACAAATAAATAAAATTATTTCATTCACTTCGCTCAAACTTAATCCTTCGTTCGACGATAAATATCAACGATTACCAAGATTCCAAGAATTCCTAACAAGATTTAGGAAACAAGGAATTTGGCGATTCTGTTTGTCGAACATTATTTCTCGAGTCTTCTCAATTCCTCAGGTGATTGCTAATAAACAAAATACTCTGTGTACATGATTCGATGTAAGTCGATTGATTATATTCTCGAACCTATAATTACCAAGAGAACAATTCGCGTGGAAAATACTCATCGACGAAGTGATTCCATTCAGCGTCCAGAGCCGCATGCTGAGCAAGGCAGCCCTTCATCACGTTGGCACACATGTCACCACAGGTTAACACGTTGCCCGTGATCCCGCTGCACGACGGACACACCGTCATTCTTGTGAGTGCAACTGCACAATCGGCTGATGGTTTCAGCTGTGAAAAGCTAGACGATTTTCTAATTGTTCTTACGTTTGTCGTAGTTTATCGATTTTCTTGGGTTTTTTTGCGCGTTTGTACAAATTTCAGCGATGTAAAGAAACCTAAATTTCATAATTAAAGAAAGAATTTTTATAATTAAAGAAAACATTTTCTTATCGTATTATACGCATTCTGATTATATCGCGTTATGGCTATTTCTTCCTTCGAGAATTTACATTTCTTACAAATGCATAAAACGAACGAAAAAGATGGATGTTTCTCTTACCGACTGCATGCTCTTCAAGACATCCGCAGCCACCGTTAAAGCCTGACTAAAGGCTCTTGTCGCGACGAAAGACCTTTTGATTTGCACTCCTAATTTCTGAGGGACATCGCCGAACGGTCTGATTTCCTTCATATGTTCTCCTACACACTCCAAGTATTTATTGTCAAAGTTGTACCGACTGTTCAGCACCGTGAACATTTTCTGATAAACAGTATTGAAAAAATTGTCCATCGTATCGTCGAGATCGACCTAGAAGAATAGAAATTATATCCGATATTAATGATCGATCTATGTTTTGTCTACAATCTCTAACTATTAACAAAACTTCTTTTCTATTAAAAATGATACATTTTTACATGTTCTAACGAAAGCGTTCAATTAAACACAATTATATTATAAATAATAATTTTTACCAAATAATATACAATGATCTCTCTGGAAACTAATAATCTAGGATGGGAATAAACAAGCATTTTTCCTTCTAAAAATACCTGATTTCAGAGGCCAGCTAATCGAACGAGCCCATGAAAAAAAAAGATCAACCCCCACGAGAGGCTATTCGACTCGTCGATCAGCTATTCACGGGATGCTCCTTTTTAATTTCTATCCATCCCCGATATATTCGAGCACTGTCTCGATCGAAGGAATAATCCTGCGGCTCGACGGAACGTATTATCGAGCCGTGCAGGGAGGAACGGCGGAGACGGACGAAAAAAATAAAACATAGATAAAGGAAGGAGAAAGAAGGAAGGAAAAACAAAAGGCGAAAAGGGGAAATATATATGGAAAGACAGAAAGGTAGAAACGAGAGGTCCTCGATAAATTCGAATCCTCCGCGACGCGATATATCACCGTCGTATAAATTCGTTACCCGGCAGCGACGCGTGCGATTGCAACAATAATATATTCATGCGGTGCCATTTTCGAGCGTGCACGAGAGCCAAACCGGGTCGCAAGTGGCGCCGCTGAATAATTCCAGCCGATTTGAATGACAATCGCGCCCTCGAAATACGTCGTCTCAGTGTAGTCCCTCGATTCCGTCTCTTTTCGCGGTGTACGTTTTATTCGCGCACCAACTTTCCTTCTCGTTTGGGTTATCGATACGACGTGACGAGCCGATCGCTGCGATCTTGAACGCGTGCCACGTATGGCGAACGGAAATGGCCATTAGATCATCTGAACGCGGCAGGTTTCGCGAGAACGTACTTACGTAACTTTGCGAGTGTTTTGAGAATCGATGAAGAATGCTGAAGGGGAGATCTTGGGTTAACGCGGCATATGAAAGAGATTTGTTCGCGATTTATAATGACTCATGATTTCGTCGACAATGCAGAGAAAAGTTCTGGAGACGCGAGCTTCGATGTTGAAAATTCACAAAGTGAAAAATGAAAAAAATCTATCGGAAGGAGAAAAAATTCTCGAACGAAAGAATTCAAAGAAACTAAAGAAACGATACAAGCTCTTTGAGAAATAAAAAAAAGAGGGAAAAAAGATTGAAAAAGCTTGGAAGATGATAAAAAAGAGAGAAGCAGCGTATAAGGCAAAGATTTTATAGAAAATACAACATCTCAAGAAAAGATAAACTGTGCTTCTTTGTATATACGAAAGGTTTATGCGAAGGGTCCATATATTTCTTTAGCAAAATGGAATGGGCGCTTCTACTTTCCCCTGGACATTAATTTCAATACAAGAGACAACTCCCGACAGATAAAGTGAAACTGTCGGGTAATTGCAGCTGTCCAGGAATAGCCCATTTGATCTTCGTTGGAAGATACGAATCTAGGGAAATATGAGAGGAATAAAAGGAGAAAGAGGAGAAGAAAGAGAGAGAAAGAGAAATCTAAAAGCCAGGATATTTTCTGGCCTTTTATCGGCTAACGTTAGCGAGTCCTGAACGTCAAAAGCATTGATTAAACTCGCCTTCGCACGAGAAGTATTCTACCACCCTGTCACGAAGTCTCGTTGCTCGCGGTTAAACGTCCGCTGGCCGAGGGTCGAGGTTTCAGGCCGATTTCGAAAGTTTCACCCTCTACGAGCCTTAGCCGCAACAACTCAGAAGGGTGCAGGTTTCGTTAAAAGGGGAGGAAAGTCCAGGACCGCGAGGACGAACAAATTCTTCCGCCTTTGAAAATCGAGACCGTGACCCCCTATCGATTTTATCCTGGAATTTGATTTGTCGCATCGCAAACGAAATTGGATGGTCGTCTGCCGCAATAGCTTCGAAGCAAGTGGAGAAGTTCGGAAACGGATAGAAATGATCTTGGGGGGTCTACACCAAGAACAAAACCATTGAACGAAATGGATTGTACAAGAGATACAGTTTGGGTAAGAAAAAAAGTCAGGAAATTGAATTCACGGCCTACCCTTTGTTATATTAATTTATATTATAAGAAATAGAAATTGTTTTCGAAACGTGAATTTAAAATTCTATATATCGGAGTCAAAGCATTGAAAAATTGCCCAAGGTCGAAATCATCGAGAGAAATGGATTGTATTAGGTTGTCCGAAAAGTTTCTTTCGTTTGATAAGGTGATAATAGACGAACAACAATTTCTGTTTTATATTATTTTATTGAATTACGTATGATCCATTCCGTTCTATTTCTATTATTACGTTCGTGCACAATTCAATAAACTAATTAACTATAATATATATGTCGGGTTTGTAGTAGGATCGGGGTTGTGGGCGTTGGATGAGTTTTCACTAGACATCGTTGTGGTATAACGTGCGGTTTATTAATCACAAGAGTCGCTAAGACCGTAATAACGATTAACTGCGGTGGTCACACACTCGCAACACTCGCGACAATGAACTTAGGTTCACTAACGAATCCGCGGTCAACGGGATGATAGTACTGCGTACTCACAAAGTTCAAGTTAGGCACTTTATTAACAAGAGGTGAAATATTCGCTGATCGTAAAGGTCGTATTCTTTTCGTCAGAAGATTGCACAAGAGAATGCATCTCAGTCTCGGTGATGCCACCGAGGAAAACTATATGGGGTGTGTCTAAGGTCACGCGATCATCGGATTCGTGGAGAAAAGTCTTCGCTCGGAAAGTGAGGGAAATTGACGTTACTGTTAATTGGTCAATTTCCATGTCGATGGTTAGGGAAGGGTGCTAGCCGCCCTTAGGAGAAAGTTGCTAGTGGGGAGCATCGTTCATGAGAGAAAAAACAGATTTCTCTAACTTCCCATGGTTGGAACAAAGACTGTTTATCCGTTTGAAGGACTTTAGCTAAATCCTAAGATTTATAGCGGGTCCTCGGGCTAGCTGCACATGTACTGTGGAGACGCATCGACATCTGGTAATCATCTTACTCGGAGAATAGAATCTGCGTGTGGCAAGTCACGGGACAGAGACCGTCAAGATGTTTACTGTCGAATGTCACTACCACTATTTCCTTCTTTTTCTAAAAAGAGCTCTAGAGTTACTTCCATGCCTTTGTTAGACGGAACGTTCATCCCTTGACCGCGGCTACGTTCGGCGACTGGTTGTCGCCTCGAGCCCAAGCTCACTATCATAAATCTCAAACAAATACAGTTCGGTTTGACAACGACGTTTATTTAGTTACGGCTACATTAGAAACTACAGTGTTAAGGTGTCAGAGATTACAGTATTAAGGAGTTTTCCGAGGTTCCAAGGGAGGCTCCGATGTCTTTTCATCCCCGACACGGCCATCCTGACTATCACACGTCCTCGGGTGTAACTAAAATATTGAGTTTTTCTAACATTAAACTCGATACAACTAATATTGTCTATAATTTAACTTAATGTCCGAATAAGCCGAGGGTCCAGTGCAACAACAAAGTTTTGTTCGGAGGTTTGACAACAAGAGAAATAAGAGAGTACAAGAATTAGTAACGTTGTAATTAGTATTCAAACTGCTAGTTGCATCCTGTCGGTTATCAGTCGGGTCGTAACGGCATGATGGACCGTTCTCGATTTCACACCCCACTGGATCTCGATTTTATAGATCGTATGAGCACATAGAGCTTTGTGCCACGTTCTCAGTGGGCTTTATCAAACTGTTGCCACAAGAAGCACACGTTCTCAGTGGGCTTAAACTGGTGCCACAAGAAACACACGTTCTCAGTGGGCTTTATCAACTCGCTCGCCCAGGTGTTATAGGCATAGTGCTACTGATCTTTCGAGGTCGGAGTGCTCATATCGTCGTGGTCGCTGTTATTGCCATCACTACAGACATCCAACTCAGCAGGAATACGACTATCGGGCATTTTCCTCAACCTATCATGACTGTACTTGTATGATCGTTTGCCGTCTAATGTTTTTAAAATATATCTATCTCCTTCTAAAATCTCTGCTATTACAAATGGACCCTTAAATTTTGGATCTAACTTCGTTTGGTTTCTCTCCTCATTCTTGCGTAATACAAAATCACCGATACTAAATCTAACCACTTTCGCTTTGGTTTCGTCGAATCTCTCTTTATCGTACTTGGCGCTAATTGCTATATTGTTTTCTGCCTGTCGTCTTACATCGGAGATGTCTATTTCCCTCTCTTCGACGTTATCAGGTAGCGACAAGTCGTACGGTCTCGCCGTCCTACCGATTAGTAGCTCCAATGGACTCGCTTTAGTCACGCGGTTGGTGGTACAATTCAAGGCTAGCTGTATCTCCCCAATCGCGTCTTGCCACGACCGCCCGGTTGTTTCTATCGTTGTAAACATATTTTTCAACGTGCCCATAATACGCTCTACCTGTCCATTGGCCCTACTAGCGCCGGTAGCTATCAAATGAACTTTAATCTGTTTACCTTCACAGAACTCTTGAAATTCCCTGCCCGTAAAACATCTTCCCTGATCCGCTATTATCCGACGGGGACTCCCGAATAGAAATACAGCGGACTTGAGCGCTTTAATGGTGTTAAGGGAATCTATCTTACGGGTGTGATGTAGGTATACGAATTTAGTGAAGGCGTCGATCAAAACAATGACATACTCTTTCGAGTCGCTCTTACCGCTTAGCTTGCCCGTTATATCCATGTGGACTGTATGCCAAGGTATGCTGGTCTTAGGTATAGGGTGTAGTTCGGCTTGTATTTTACCCGAACTCGCCTTCGAAACTCGACAAGCATGACAGTTCTCTACGAATTTGCGAACGTACTTCGCCATTCCTTCGAACCAGTAATACTCGTACAGCTTCTCAAGCGTCTTATCCCAACCTAAGTGCATAATTGACTGGTGCACATGATTAATAACAGACCATCTAAAGCCTCTTGGAACGATATGTAAACAGAGAGTCTTGCCTTTTCTTTGTATCTTACGGTAAAGAGTGCCGGACCGCAATTCGTACGTACTCGCGATATCTTCCGCGAGCTCCTCGTCCTGCAATTTATTGACGATTTCGGAGATTTGGGGATCGCGACGCTGTTCCGCTAATAGCCAGTCTTCGGAGATCTCGGCCAGATTAATTTCTTTCTCTGTGATTTTATTAATTATATGGCTATTCGAGTCTACGGGGTTTCGCGAGAAGAAGTCTACGTGGGCCATTCGTTTACCCTCTCGATACATGATGTCAAAATCAAATGTTTGCAAATAGGCCCACCACCTATAAACCCGATCGTTTAAATTTGCTTTGTTGCTGGAGGCTTTCAAAGAATTACAGTCGGTGACAACTAGAAATTTCCGCCCGTGTAAATAGTGTCGGAAATGCTTGACGGCGTTTACTACCGCTAACGTCTCCAGTTCGTACGAATGATATCTGGATTCCGCGGGACTGGTCCTTTTACTGTAATATTCAATGACTCTATTTTTACCTTCAACCTTATGCATTAAGATAGCCCCGTACCCCTCCGAGCTGGCGTCGGTGTGTAATTCTATGGGATGACTAGGGTCGAATATCATTAACACTGGCGCGTCGGTTAGAACGGAAATTACTTTTTGCCTTATTTTTTCGTGCCTATCCGTCCAAGTTATGTGCTTGCTACTAGAGGTAAGTGCATACAAGGGTTTCATCACTTGAGAGAATTTAGGAACGAATTTTCGGAAGTAAGAGGCCAAACCTATAAACTGCCTAAGCTGTGTTACGGTCGACGGTGCAGGTAGAGAATTTAGAGCTTGTATTTTCCCCGGGTTTGGACGGACTTCCCCGTTACAAATCACATATCCCAAATAGAGTATCGATGTTTTTAGAAACGAACACTTAGAGAAGTTGAACGAAAATCCGGCGTTCGCGAGGATATTCAACACAATGTCCAATCTCTCTAAGGCTTGATCTATTGAATCGGCAATAATTAGGACATCATCTAAATAGACAACAACGTACGAATGGGCGAGGTCGCCTAAGGCATTGAAAATGGCCCTTTGAAAGACGGACGGGGCATTTTTCAATCCGAACGGCATCGTTATGTACTCGTATTGTCCGTCGGGTGTAACGAATGCCGTGTACTCTGTCGAGTTGGGGTGTATAGGGATTTGATGGAACCCGCTGGCCATGTCCAGGCTGATGAAGTATCTCGCTCTTTGTAATCTCGCGATTTGATCCGCGTTAAGAGGCAAGGGATACCGATCCGCGACCGTGTTTTTGTTTAACGCTCGAAAATCGACGCACAGTCTATCCGAACCATCCTTTTTCTTGACGAGTAACATGGGGCTCGCGAACGGTGAGTTGCTGGGCCTTATAATGTTCGCTGTAATTAGTTCGCTTATTCTCTCGCGTACTATTTTCCGCTCTTCATCGCTGAGTCTATAAGGGCTCCTCTGAACGGTAACGTTGGGGTCGATCAATCGGATTTCTAACTGTCCCGTATTTACGCGAGTACGTGGGAAACCCGTGATGAATGAATTTTTAAATTTCTCGAGAGTAGAAATCAATCGGTCTTTATCGTTACCAAGTACCTCGGTATCCACCTCGTTAAGATCGATCTCATGCTCGGCGGTCTTATTACAGACATTAACTATTCTGGATTTGCAAATATCGAGGGTATCACGCGTGATATGTACGTCGAAGCCTTGAGTTAAAATTTCGCAGCCAATCATAACATCGTGCTTTAGGTAGTTGTCGGGAAGGACGTGAAATGTTATCTCCAATATAAGATCGTTAATACGTACAACGGACAGAATTTGAGACGTACTTTTAACGCAAGTATTTCCGATTCCCCTCATTACTACTACCTCGGTCGTTCTTCTCCCGGAAAATCTCGAAGCGACGGATTTTTTAATTAATGAGCACTCGGCTCCGGAATCGAAGCGAAAGGAGAACGACTCACCCAGGTGACTTAATTTACCGGTTGGGACTTCCACCGCACAGGAATCGACCCGATGTTCTTTACTGTGGCCATCCTTCCTTTCCTGCTTCACCGGACAATTGGGTGCGATATGGCCCTCCGCACCGCACTTGAAGCAAAGAACCTTGGACGACGTAGCTGGACGTCTTCTCTCCGGGTGTCGTACGTTCTTCTGTTTTTCCGCCCGCATCCTCTTGCGGCACTCCTCTAGTTTATGCCCTTGGGTACCACAGTAATGGCACCTCGCCTGGTGGTTCGATAACTTGCGTCGTTTAGCTTCAGGTTCCGCCGGTGGATTCCTTGACAAAAATGTTGGTTGATCGTCGTGAGGAAGAATTCTCATTTCATCATGAAATTGGTCCTCCGTCTTGACATTACTCGCGAGCGTTAGTCGTCGAAAGTGTTGACCTCGTGAACTTAGCATATAAAGGGCGACGGCATTGATCACTTCGGGCATCGGTAGATCTTGCAACTTCATCTGCAGCATGGCACGGAGACGGCTACCAAAAGCCCCTGAAGATTCGATCTCCGACGGTTGTTCTTCGGATATCCTTATTAACGCCGAGGCGGCGGTCTCTTTGCCACCAAAACGCGAAAGGAATTGCTCCTTAAACGTTGGCCAGGTAAACTTTCCACCGCGCACTATTTGTGAAAGCCAATGCGCAGCAGAACCCTTTAGGGCGTGATTTAGAGCAGAAAGTAACGCACTATCTTGTATCGGGTAGTCTTTCAAAATCACATCGACATATGAGCACCACGCGGATGGATCGGCGCCTGTGCCTTCAGGGTCAAAACGTGGTAACGTTACATCCTTAGGTTCCGTACTCGGTCTTTGCTCCCTCGGCTGAGTTAACCGGTCCACAATTCTCATGAGTTGTTCCATGGTTACATATGGACTCGATCCCACTTCTGATGTCGGGTTTGTAGTAGGATCGGGGTTGTGGGCGTTTGATGAGTTTTCACTAGACATCGTTGTGGTATAACGTGCGGTTTATTAATCACAAGAGTCGCTAAGACCGTAATAACAATTAACTGCGGTGGTCACACACTCGCAACACTCGCGACAATGAACTTAGGTTCACTAACGAATCCGCGGTCAACGGGATGATAGTACTGCGTACTCACAAAGTTCAAGTTAGGCACTTTATTAACAAGAGGTGAAATATTCGCTGATCGTAAAGGTCGTATTCTTTTCGTCAATGAGATCGCACAAGAGAATGACTCTCCGTCTCGGTGATGCCACGGAGGAAAACTATATGGGGTGTGTCTAAGGTCACGCGATCATCGGATTCGTGGAGAAAAGTCTTCGCTCGGAAAGTGAGGGAAATTGACGTTACTGTTAATTGGTCAATTTCCATGTCGATGGTTAGGGAAGGGTGCTAGCCGCCCTTAGGAGAAAGTTGCTAGTGGGGAGCATCGTTCATGAGAGAAAAAACAGATTTCTCTAACTTCCCATGGTTGGAACAAAGACTGTTTATCCGTTTGAAGGACTTTAGCTAAATCCTAAGATTTATAGCGGGTCCTCGGGCTAGCTGCACATGTACTGTGGAGACGCATCGACATCTGGTAATCATCTTACTCGGAGAATAGAATCTGCGTGTGGCAAGTCACGGGACAGAGACCGTCAAGATGTTCACTGTCGAATGTCACTACCACTATTTCCTTCTTTTTCTAAAAAGAGCTCTAGAGTTACTTCCATGCCTTTGTTAGACGGAACGTTCATCCCTTGACCGCGGCTACGTTCGGCGACTGGTTGTCGCCTCGAGCCCAAGCTCACTATCATAAATCTCAAACAAATACAGTTCGGTTTGACAACGACGTTTATTTAGTTACGGCTACATTAGAAACTACAGTGTTAAGGTGTCAGAGATTACAGTATTAAGGAGTTTTCCGAGGTTCCAAGGGAGGCTCCGATGTCTTTTCATCCCCGACATATAAATTAATTCAATAAACTATTATTTCTTTATAAAACGAAAGAAACTTTTCGGACAACCTGATACAAAAGACATAGTTTGGATGAAAATAGCCAAAAAATTGGATTCATGACCTATTTATTGTCGTATCAATTTATATGTTAAATCAATTTATAAGTATTATAAGAAATTGAAATTGTTTGTGAAAGGTGATTTGAGTGTAAAGATCTAGGCCAGAGTGAAAACCATTGGAAACTCACCGTGCCCTTGGCATAATAGTTCTCCAGTTCCTTGAACAGGTCGGTGAATACAAAGGAATTCTGCTCATAGGGAATTCCATAAGTCTTCTTAAACATCTCGTGGAAAACCTTTTTACTATTAGCGAGAAGATCCTTGAAGAAACCTGTAAAAAGAAAAAGAAAGAGAAACGATTTATCGAACAGTTTTCCATCTGTGATAATTAAAACTGTTTGAAACTGAAGCAATCTGAAAATATAAAAGACAAGATCGGTGGACACATTCACGGAGGCTTCGGCCAACCATCGGCGTATAAATAATTTATACGAATGCCGATTAATTGATCTGGCCGAAAGGACGAACAGAGAACGTAATTTATTTAATTGCACGATCCTTCTGCATCGTTTTTCACCGGCCTCGTTGTAATAAGAATAATTTGTAATTGCAGAGGAATCGAATCGAATCGATCTACCAGTTAGAGACAAGGATGGGCCTATCACTTGAGATTTGCAAATCAATTACAGCCGCGACTTCAACTTGCTAGATTGATCACGCGTTAACAATGTTTGTTTCTTGTCGAATTATAGCGTCTGTACACTCTGCTTGCTATGTACCTAACTTGCAACCGTTAATTAACTACTTCCTTCTAGCCAGGATAAGGTGTTAACGAAGTTTGCGTAGCACTCTGTCTGAACCTTGAGAATGATTTCTGCCACTCATTTATTTTCACCTTATACTCTATTCATTTCGAGAGAGAAATTCAGGAAAGGGTTGTTGCAAAATCGGTTTTATATGCAACAGCTTACTATGAAACAAGATTTCAAGAAAAAGTTCTCGTAATTAACACGCTAAAATATAACTTTCTTTTGGTTACATTTGAGAAAGTAAAGAGAGCAAAGCTTTAGCAAGCTTTGGGATGGAAGTCAAACGTAAAGCAGTTAATCTTAAGAAGACTATAGGATATTTCTTTCCTTCTTAGCTACGTTTAACTCTAAGAATACGAAAGATTCGCGGATTCGTTGTGCTTGCGATCGAAGATTACGTGAGAGCATGACAAATCACATTTTTTATTTCCTACAAAGAAGCAGTTTTAAAATCCAGTATGGAACGCGCGAAATATATATATATGTCGAGGTGTCGTCAGGATTTCGGACGCAAGATAATTCCTCGTTTAAATGAGACATCTTTCGCACAACAAGGTTTATATTTACACGAACGCTAATATTTTACAAATGAAACATATAACGTGAACAACGATAAATTAATCAAACGCACAACAAATCAAACGTAACTTTAACGTATAATGTATTAAACGATAAACTAAATTATTGAACAATAAATCTAACGAGGTTTAACTAGAAACTTGGGTTCAGAAACGAATCCACGGTCAACGGAAACTCTTTAACAATAGCTTGTGTTCTCTATCGCACAAACACGTTCGCTCAGCAGCAGGGTATCTTTTAGACTGCCTGACTGTCGATATCCGTAAACTCTCCAAGGAGACCAAAAGAATAAAAGGCCGTTACAGACTCATTTGTCAATTACGCACTGATCAGAGTTATCCACGAAATACCAAACACCGTTACTAGGCAATCCCGCATCAAGCCGACATTACTCTTGGCCGGGGCTTGCTTGTTAATACAGTGTGTCCCACAACATCAGTACTCCTTCTGTTAGATACAACATCCATCCCGTGACCGTGGCTACGTTCGGCGACCAGTCATGTCACCTCGAGCCCAAATATATGAGATCTTCTCAAAGAAATGCCCGATGTCACTACTTCTCCGACACGGCCATCCTGACAATCACCCGTCCTCGGGTGAATCTAAAATATTCGGTTTTCTTAACATTAGACTCGATACCTCCAATAATATTTACAATTTAACCAAACATTCCAATAAGCCAAGGGTCCAACTCAACAACAAAGATTCCGATTAAATGTACATCAACAAACCAAAACAACAATTAATAATACCATTCCTACCACAAAGTACTAGTTGCATCCTCTCTCCAGTTACAAAATTACCAGTCAATAGCCAGCTCAACCTTCAACACAGCCTTTCACCATTACACATTACAGCATTACACTTGACGCATAAGGTTACACCAAATTACATCTCATCACACACTGGACATGTGTGAAAACTCTGAACCGCTCCACATCCCCACATTGGGCGCGTGTGAAAGCACTGAATCGCTCCACAACACCACACTGGGCGCTTGTGAAAGCACTGAACTTCTTCACAACACACACTGTGACTAACAACACCACACTGGGCGTGTGTGAAAACACCAAATCGCTACACAACACCACACTGGGCGCGTGTGAAAACACCAAATCGCTTCACAACACCACACTGGGCACGTGTGAAAGCACCAAATCGCTTCACAACACCACACTGGGGACGTGTGAAAGCAACAAATCGCTTCACAACACCACACTGGGCGCTTGTGAAAGCACAAAACCAAATGCCAAAGTCATAGTGTCAATGCTCCTCCGTAATCGGTGAAGACAAACCACCACTAACACTGCCATTATCATCACTACACACATCCAACTCATCAGGGATGCAACTATCAGGCATCTTCCTTAACTTATCATGGCTGTACTTATACGATCGTTTACCATCCAGCGTTTTCAAAACATAGCTATCACCTTCCAAACATCTCTGCTATTACGAATGGACCCCTGAACTTAGGATCTAATTTGGTTTGATTTCTTTCTTCATTTTTACGTAACACAAAATCGCCTAAACTAAATCTAACCACTTTAGCCTTGTTCTTATCAAACCTTTCCTTATCGTATTAGCATTTTTCTCTATATTTTGTATTGCCCGTTGTCTTACACTGGAGATATCCACTTCCCTTTCCTCAATGTCATCAGGCAACAACAAACCGTAAGGCCTTGCTGTTTTCCGATTAATAGCTCCAAAGGGCTCGACTTAGTCACACGATTGGTGGTGCAATTTAAAGCCAATTGTATCTCACCAATCGCATCCTGCCAAGATCGCCCGGTCGTTTCTACAGTAGTAAACATGTTCTTAAGGGTGCCCATAACACGTTCTACTTGCCCATTTGCCCTACTAGCACCAGTAGCTATCAAATGGAGTTTAATATGCTTACCTAAACAAAAATCTCGAAATTCTTTTGCCCGTAAAACACCTACCCTGATCTGCTATTACCCGGCAAGGACTGCCAAAACAAAAATATTGCAGATTTAAGCGCTTCAACAGTACTAGAAGAATCTATCTTACGGGTATGATACAAGTACACAAATTTTGTAAAAGCATCAACCAAAACGATAACGTATTCTTTTAAATCGCTTTTTCCACTCAACTTCCCCGTTATATCCATGTGCACAGTATGCCACGGTATGCTGGTCTTAGGAATAGGATGCAGTTCAGCTTGTGATTTGCCCGAACTCACTTTAGAAACCTGACAAGCATGACAATTCTCAACGAATTTGCGAACATACTTCGCCATTCCCTCGAACCAGTAATACTCGTACAGTTTTTCAAGCGTCTTCTCCCATCCTAAGTGCATGATGGACTGATGCACATGGTTAATGACGGACCATCTAAACCCCCTAGGAACAATAGGTAAACAGAGAGTCGAATGAATGGTACCGAGATTCTGCAGGACTAGTCCTTTTTACTATAATACTCCACCACCCTATTCACACCTTCAACTCTTTGCATCAAAATAGCTCCATAACTATCCATACTAGCATCTGTATGCAGCTCAATTGGAAATTTTGGATCGAATATTATCAACACCGGCGCATCGGTCAGAATGGAAATTATTTTTTGCCTAATTTTTTCGTGCCTATCCATCCAATCTATGCTCTTATTACTGGAAGTGAGTGCATACAATGGTTTCATTATTTGCGAGAATTTTGGGACAAATTTCCGAAAATAAGATGCCAAACCAATAAACTGCCTAAGTTGTGTGACAGTCGTCGGAGCGGGCAAAGAACTTAAAGCCTTTATTTTGCCCGGATTAGGGCGTACCTCCCCGTTTTGAATCACATAACCCAAATAAAGAATTGTTGTTTTAAGAAAAGAACATTTAGTGAAATTTAAAGAAAATCCAGCGTTCACAAGAGTTTTCAACACGACATCTAATCTTTCCAAAGCTTGGTCCACCGAGTCAGCAACAACCAAAACATCGTCCAGATAAACGACAACATACGAGTAGGCAAGATCACCCAAGGCCTTGAAAATGGCTCTCTGAAAATCAGAAGGCGCATTTTTCAATCCAAACGGCATCGTTAGATACTCGTCCTTAGCGACTCTGTCCGAGAAGTAGCTCCTCGTCAGCCGGAACAAGTTGTCGGGGCAGCCTCTTCTTTTTAGTTCCTCCAGCACGTTAGGCCACCAGACGTTGTCGAAGGCTCCTGATATGTCGAGCGCGATTGCGAGGACGTATTTATTAACGCTCATCTGCTCGACTTTTTCCCGAAGTTTGGTGATTGCATCGACCGTCGATCTTCCGGGGCGAAATCCGTATTGTCGGTCCGAGGTCATCACGTGGTCGTGAAAAATGCGTGCCATCCTGGCGGCCATTAGTCGCTCTAGCAGCTTGCCTAGCATGGAGAGCAGGCAAATCGGTCTGTACGACTTTGGGCTGGTTTTATCTCGGTCTGGTCCTTTTGGGATGGTGATGATATTCCCTAATTTCCAGATTTTATGGAGGGTCCCCCAGGCGAGGCAGCCGTTCATGAGCCGCAGGAGCTCCTGGTGGATTCCTCCCCAGGCCCGTTGGATTGTCTCTGCCTCGATCAGGTCGGGGCCAGGACATTTTCCCTTCCTCAGCTGCTTTACCGCGCTGCTGAGTTCTTCGAATCGGAACTCGGGGGTGTCGTCGACATTCGGAGGGCTCATTGAGCTCCGTTTGGTTTTCGCCTGCTCCGGCGTGTCTGCATCTTCCAGGTCGTCGGGTAGAAGGGCGGACAGCATCGCCGCCGCAGTCGTGCGCCTGTTGGTAGTGTTTCCTTCTGGCGTCCGCAGAGTCGATACCGTTTCTTCCCCTCTGAGTTTCCCTGTTACCGTCTTGAAAACAATGCCCCAGGGTTCTTTACTGCCCTCCGTTTTGACGAAGTCCTGCCAGCTCTGGATCTTGGCTTTTGTGACCATCCGCTGGTACTCCTTTTTTGTTTCCCTGTACGGCAGCTTCTCCTGTTCCCTCGTTGCGGGGTCCCTGGCCCCTTGGTATCTCCTTCTTGCCCTGTAGGTGTTCTTCTTTGCTCGGGTGAGCTCGGACGTCCACCAGGGCACTGACCTGTGGTACCACTTCTTCTTTGGAATGGCCTCGTCGCAGGCTATTATCAAGACTGCCTGCATTTGCTCGGCCATCCGTTCGACGTCCTCCGCTCGCTGGAGGGTTGTTTCCTCGAGTGCTTTCGTCTCCTCCAAGACAGCTCTCTGAAACACCTCCCAGTTGGCCTTACGCATGTTATACCTTCGTTCCCGAAGTTGCGGCGCGGTGCGTCTTTTGCCGAAATCTAGGCGCGTCTCCAGTATCCTGTGGTCACTGGAGGTTCCGTCCTCGTGCACTTTCCAATCCTGCACGAGCGGTATTGCCTCTGGGCTCGCTACGGTGATATCTATATTTGACCGCCCACGAGTCGTTTCGAACGTGTGGGGTTGTCCTGGCTGATTTAGGACGTGGAGGCCGTATTGGGCTATGATTGCTTCTAGGGCTTCCCCTCTGTCGTCGATGTTCTTGCTGCACCATAACGGTGATTTTGCGTTAGCGTCCAGGCCGATGATGGCCTTTTCGCCTCTGAGTCTCCTCAGCGCCCTGTCCAGTTGCTTGATGCCAACTTCGATGTTCTCAGTCGGTGGGAAGTACTGGCTCATTGCGTAGAGCTCCATATCCCCGTCACTTATCTGCACGCAGACGCAGTGTGTTGTGCAGAGTTCGGCGACTTCGAGTGTCGTTACGTTGTCCGACTTGACCCCTATTGCCGCCATTGGCGGGTCGTTTTTAGATCCTCGAGATGCGATCGCTACCCCCGTACCGAGTAAAAGTATTTTCCCGTTGATGCTGTATGGTTCTTGCATCAGCAAGATTTCGTCGCCATCAGCACTCATTTGTTTCCTTAATTCGTAGGGGACTGTTTTGGATCGCTGCATGTTATGTTGCAGGATCCGTATTCCCCTGTTCCTCCCATAATCCCTTCCCTTTCTGTTTCGTGTATCATTCATAGCTTGTTCTCGAAATGACTATTTCCAGGGCTTTCTTGTACATGGGTCATTCGGCAGTGGAGGCCGCATGATCCCCTTTTTTCCCAGCCTTTCTACAGTTAGCACAGCTGGCGTTGTTCTCCTTGCTTGTGCACTGCTTAGTGCTGTGACCACTTTCCGCGCAGTGTGCGCAGATTTCGTGGTTTAGTCTACAATACTTTGCTACGTGGCCGTATCCTTGGCATTAAAAACATCGGCTAACGGCTATGTAATCGCTAACCTTACAGGCATTCCAGGAAATAAATACCTTGCTAGATATTAACTTCTCCCATACCTGGGGGGGTACTTCCAGTACCCAGTTGGTTTCTTTGGAATCCTTACGGCCAGTTCGGAAGCAGAACCGAATAGCCGCAACGTCCTCTTCTGTTAACCTGTCCTGGTTTTGCTTCCTGATGCAGACCAGTAGTTCTTTTTCCAGGATTTCCCGTGGTACGTCGTATAATATAACACGGGGTAGTCTCCTTTGGGGCGTGCTGGTTTTTAGTCCAGCCTCCTTTAACTTCGCGTTCTCCGTGAACGCCCTTAGGCCCTCCGGCATCGTCGTTTCCACGACTAGGCCCTTCCCACTTATTTTCTTCACTGCAGTGACCTGAATGCCTTTCTTGCGCGGGTTCACTAGCGTGAAGACAACTTCTTGCGCCTCTTCACTTGACTTGATTTCACTTTCCTCAGGGTCTGGACGAATTATCACTGCGTTCTTCGGTGGTCGTACCGCGATTTGTCCTACTATATTGTTCTTCATTTTGACTTTCTCCGCGTAGGAGGGTTGCCTCGGTTTCGTCCTGGCTGTTTTCTTAACTGCAGTCTCCAGACGCTTACTAGTTTGCAGCGTTTTGTTGACGGCGCTCAATATCTCAGTTTCCTTCTTCTTCGAGTCGGAGCTTTGCTCCAATTTGCCGTTTAGGTAACTATTGTGGAGGAGAAGCTCTTCCACAATGCCCCTCGTGTCTGTAAAGTACCGCATAATAGTTGCGGTTTGCTCCTTATTGACTTTCTTATTTGGATCTAGGCACAAGGCTAGCATGTTCTTTTCTATCTCTCCTGCCTGTGCTCTTAAGTCGGGCACAGGGGAGGGTTCTTCCTTTGCTGGTGGCAACGGTGGCTGTTGCTTCCCTTCTTTCTCCTTTTCCTCGCTTTCGATCCACTTTTTCTTTTTCAGCTCAGGGCTCTTACCCTCCAGTTTTTGGCTTCTGAGTGGCTGGAGAAGCACCCTCGCTATATCGGGAGGGGTTTGCCTCCTCGATGTCACTTTGATAACCTCCTCTCTTTACCGCCGATAAGGGTAAGTTTTTACTCTGTATTGTAGAGTTGATTCCACTTACTATAGCCGTCGATAAGTTCTCGCCGTCGGTAAATCCCACCGTCGGTAAATCTTTCCGTCGTCGATAACGTGGTTTCGACACTTACCACAGGAGGAGGATGGTTGGTATCAGCACTACACTGTAGTGCACTGGTCGCCCAGGAGCGCGCGACAAGATGCGACCTACCGTGTAGGTGGTACTCGGGAAACGAAAACAGCCGTCCGTAAATGCGGCGAACGACGACGGCTCAAAATCCCGCCGCATCTTTGTATATGACCGAGACACGCGCGTCTCATATCTGGTGGACACCGGCGCCGACATTAGTGTCTACCCTCGCAGTAAAACCCGCGTACCGTCGAAAAAGAGTGAGTACGAGTTATTCGCGGCTAACGGGACGCGAATAGCAACGTACGGAATTATCGCGATGCGCCTCAATTTATCCCTTCGGCGTGACTTCATGTGGAATTTCACAGTGGCCGATGTACAAACGCCTATCATAGGCATGGACTTTCTATGCCACTACGGGTTGCTCGTGGATCCACGTAATAAGAGACTTTTAGACACGACAACCCAATTAACTGCTAAAGGATACGCGGCCACCACCGACACTCCGTCGATAAAAACCATGCACGGGGACTCCGTGTATCACCAATTACTGGCGGAATTTCCCGACTTCACCCGTCCGCCAAATTACGGCAAGGAAAAGGCCCGTCACAACGTGGTACACCACATCAAGACTACACCGGGCCCACCCTTCCACTGCAAGCCCCGCCGCCTCGCACCAGATCGGCTCATGCGAATGAGGGCGGAATTCCAAACAATGATGGAGCAAGGAGTGATGCGACCATCGAAGAGCCCATGGGCATCACCTCTGCACGTAGTACCGAAGAAGGACGGGAATCTACGACCATGTGGCGACTATACGCCCGCACGATACCGGACAGGTATACACCGCCACATATAGAAGATTTTGCGCATCATCTATACGGTAAGCGCATATTTTCAAAGATCGATCTTATTCGCGCCTAACACCAAATTCCTATTGCGAAGGAAGACATAGAAAAAACGGCAATAACAACACCGTTCGGACTTTTCGAAGCAACCAACATGATGTTTGGGCTTCGAAATGTCGCGCAAACTTGCCAGCGATTCGTCGATGAAATAACTCGCGATCTTGATTTTGCATACGCGTACATCGGCGACTTTCTTATCGCGTCGGAGAATGAACAACAACATCGCGAACATTTACGCGAGTTGTTTCACCGTCTTAACAAGTACGGGGTAGTAATAAACCCGTTGAAATGCGAATTTGGTGTGAGTGAAATTACATTCCTCATCGGTCATAAATTTGTTCATCGGTCGATGAATAATAAATAAAGACAAAATCTGTAAATAATTTTTTAAGAATTAATCTCATTATTAAAAAATTTTCAAATAACATATCTAGTCTCGTTCAAGTAACAAACAATCTATTTTTGTCTTTTATTCGTTAAAAAGGTTTGCTCGGCAAGTTTGGATATTTCAGTATATTGTACTCTACAGTTCTCTAGACTGTACTCTGCACAGTGTAAAAGCAATTATAGTTTACGACGTACGACCAAATCTTTATGACCTTCGTTTGGAACAGTCTGCAATATACTTACCAACAAAGGTGTAGGGTGAAAATAGCCAATAATTGTAACGTGCTGTGTAAGCAAATTTGGAAGAATCCGGAATTTCCAAGTATCGTTGGAGAATTTCGGTATAATCCTCGAAACTTGAGACTCATTTTATCAATTACGCATAGATGCCGAGAAATTCTTAATAAATATTGATGCATTTTTACAACTACATATATCGGATTATTATTATTATTATTTCCACAATAGTATCATATCATCGTATTTATTATTTATTTTAATGAACTTCAATTTGAATAACATAGTTGCATAAGAACTACCTCAATAAACGAAAAGCACTCGAAAAATATATTGTTTAATACTTTTTGCTCTTTAATAACAAGACAAATACATGTAAAATCATTTTCTACGCTTCTTATATTGTCTTTGCTAAAACGTTACACCAAAAGACATATTCCTCGCGCATCTATCGTAGTTACCACGCGATTCTAAGGCATCGTAGTAGCAAAAAGACAGGACGTTTTAGAAGAATCGCACCAACGACTTTCTAATCGCACGATGAAACTGCCTTTTCTGATTGCATGAGAAAAATGTTTGTTATACCTATTTTATTCTTCTTCTTATTATTATTCCATCTATTATTATTATATCTATTATTCTTTATTCTATCTTTCCGAATTCAAAAATTATCGTTGATTCCTCTAACTATATTCTTGGAAAACTCAAGCTGAACTCAGCATGAGTTAAAATAGAAAATAATGAATGTTTATGCGCAGAGGAATCTGCTTTTATAAATTAAGATAATCGTAGGTAGGATGTTTATGGTCCTTCGAATGGCATAGTATAATCATTTTATAAGATAGATCAAAGAATGATGGGATGGGTTAAATAATAACACGATATCGGGTGTAACTTTATTTAAAAAGTTTTGAAATCAAGGTAATTTGAAGTTCTGTGCCAATCACGTAACACGTATAAACACGAGCAATTTAAGAAATAAGTATGAGAGAGACATGATCTATCAAGATTATTGAAGTACTAAACGAACTTTCTAAAACGAATAAATCAACATTTACTTGTATCATTACTCGAATAACTCTGATATAGCGATTCGATAGACAAATTATTCGAATAAATAGATACAATAATTCATTATGAACTTATGTATCTGATCAAGGAAAATTCATTTTCTTAAAAAGAAAATAATTCACTCGAATAATTACATCGAATCTTTCGTCAATGTTTTGAGACAATCTTTTTCACTTTCTTGAAATTTAAGAAATTTTCCAATAAGCGAAAAATACCACTCGATCGATGTTACAGAAAGAAAGCGGAAAACATTGAACTGATACATCCGTTTTTAAATTCTTCGAAATAACACTTCCAAATCGTAAAATCTTTGTCAAACGAACTATAAATCTTTCACGTAACAGTCGTGACG
>JAFJHM010000179.1:0-29063 GCA_019201815.1 Bombus balteatus
TGTATAGGACCACAAAACTTTTATTTATTAAAAAATGCAGTAAGAACAAAAACGCCTCGGACGCAGCGCTTCTCGGTCCCGGAAGTTTGTGGCGGATCTATCCGCTTCGGAAGGGAAACCATAGTTAACGACTTGGCGATGTCCCTGGACTTGACATTGAAAATAATGGTGCGGTTAATGGGAGACAAGGTTGCTTGTCTGGTCTGCGAGAAAAGAGAAATCAATCTTGTCCTTATGACGTTGCGAGATCTGGACAAGCACCTTAGTCTACATCATGTGAATGTCCGCATTGAATAGGAATGTTTTAAATGTCGAAAAACCGTTTTTAAGCTCCATGGGTCAAGATGCCACATTCCAAAATGTAGTGAACCCCCCGCAATGCAGTGTCAGTCGATTTAAATTAGACGCTTGCCCCATGAGTTTCGGGTTCCAAAAAGGGCTATCGACTCATGAACGACATGCGTACCCTGCCGCTGGAAATATCAAAAGGAGGGGAACCACGCCCCCCCGGGAAACAAATGACAGAGTATTGAAAATAGAAGAGGTTACTCTCCTGAAGGAAGAAGCAAAATTTTAACAACGAAAACTGCTGAGCAAATAAGAAAAAGGAGGACCTTGAGAACAGCAAACATGGAAGGGGACCTTCAGGAGGGAGACCTAGAGATAGAAGGAGGGTGCGATCTCGTTGAACTATCCATGTTGTCTGCGGACCCAGAAACAAACGAAACTAATGAGGAAATGTTTCACTAGTGGCGGCAAAGTCTTAAAAATGAGATTGAAAATCAAACCGAGGTGCCCCCTGTGTTAAGGGATATTTGCACCCGGTTGAATGATATTGGGGCCGAATCAAAAGAGAACAGACAACTTTTAATTGAAAAAATGGATAATTTTATTAGCACATCTTTGTATGGAGCGCTGAGAAATACAAGTAATGTAAATGATAAGCCCCGATATAATCAGACGGCAAGTTATAACAGAAGAGATGGAGAAAAGAAAAAAGCATGCAGAAATAAAAGAAAATGGTACTCCCACGCACCGGGAAGATATTCAATGAGATATTCAAGGAATGTCCAAAGAAGTTAGCCGACGTGATTGTAAACAGCGATCTAGCCAACTTAGAACCAGCCAAACAACCGCCAGAGGCAAGGGAAGTGACGAGACTCTATGAGGCTCTGTGGGGTAAAACTGGACCCACAAATTCTATAATTCCAGAAAGCAGAGCCTCAGAGCTGCAACTATGTGACTACTTCATGCCGATTACCGTCGAGGAAATAGGCGAGAGAATAAAAAGAATTAGAAATAAAACTGCGGCAGGGACAGACGGGCTTTTAAAGGAACATCTCCAAATACCGGGCCTGCCCATAATAAGAGCTAAAGTGTTCAATATACTATGATATGGTTCCTATTTTCCGGCCGCGTGAAAGGAAAATAGGACCACGTCAGTATCTAAAGCTAATAAAGATGGAAGCAAAGTTGAGAATTGGCGAGCAATTACAATAGGCCCAATTCTCGACCGAATTTTCTCATCTATCCTCGACGGACGGTTGAGAGTGGGCATCGCTCAAAATATTATGCAAAAGTGATTCACATCCGAGAGAGGATGTAAAGTTAACATTGATCTACTAAATGCAGCATCGAATTACAGTAAGAGAAATCGTGGGCGGGGAGTATTCACAATTGTGATATCTCCAAGGCCTTCGGATACGATACCACACTTTGCGATAAGACCTTACTTGGCGACAAAAGACGTTCCGACCCCTATAATAGAAATCACAGAGGAAATGTATAAAGGATGTAAGACCAAAGTAAAAACAAAAGACAATATAGGAGTCGAGATTGAAATCCTCAAGGGAGTAAAGCAGGATGTTCCTTAGTCACCGCTGCAGTTCAACTTATGACTTGAGCCGCTGCTAAAAGAAATGGAAAAGAATGGTACCGCTGGCGTAAATGTTAATGCAGGAAACAAGATTCTTGTGTATCATCGCTGATGATATCGTCTTGCTTGGTGAAGACGAGAGGGAGGCACAATGCCAGATGGACGAGCTTCACAAATACCTGGAGAGCCTGAGCATGAATATATCGGTCGAGAAAACTCAAACGTTCACGGTGGTAGACAAAAAGGACACATGGTTCATAAAGAACCCTGAAATGAAGATCTGCAACACAAGAATACCTGCAATAGACCCAGACTTAGCCTTCAGGCATTTGGGTGCGAAAATTGAGCCATGGAAAGGCGTTTATTGTGGCATAGTAGTGCCCGAGATTCTGAGCATGGTGAGAAGAGTAAGGTCCGTGAAACCATGCCAAAAGATCGAATACCATGGAAAAAAGCCCTAATTACAATGCTACCAAAAATAGGAAAAGACCCACACCAAACATCATCCTACAGATCTACTTCACTGCTCCCAGTGCTCTCTAAAATACTAGAGAAAATAATACACGCCAGAATAAAAATATTAATCGAAAAAGAAAAAGTAATACCTGACCACCAATTCGGATTCAGAAATAAACATTCCACCATAGAACAAATACACAGGCTTGTCAACGAAATAACACACACGATAGAAAATAAACAATATTGTACAGCCCTATTCATGGACATAGAGAAGGCATTCGACAAAATAAACCACGAATGCTTACTAAAAACAATCAAAAGTCAATTCCCGGAACAAATACACAAAATATTAACTTCTTATATAACTAATAGAACCTTCACAACAAAAATCAAAGACGCTTACTCCGAAGTCAAAGAAATCAAGGCAGGGGTACCACAGGGAAGCGTCCTAGGACCAATTTTATACACACTATACACGGCCAGTATGCCAACAAATACAAACACCAAAATACTGACATTCGCGGACGACACAGCGATATTAGCCAGGCATAACAACCCAATAACAGCAGTAGCAATACTGCAAGAACATGTTACAAAGATAGAAAAGTGGCTGCAAGACAAACAAATCAAAGCTAACACAAATAAATGCAACCACATCACATTCACACTGCGGAAACAGACACCACCAAACATCTACCTAAATGGCACGCAAATAACACAGACAAAGCAAGTCAAGTACCTTGGATTACATATAGATGCACACCTAACATGGAAACAACATATCAAATCAACAATAGACAAAATAAAGACAGCAAGGAGACAAATGTACTGGTTAACAAACAGAAAATCAAAACTAAGCACAGAAAACAAACTAAAAATATACAAATCAATAATAAAACCAATATGGACCTACGGAATCCCGCTATGGGGAACAGCAGCAAAGAGCCATATAGCAAAATTAGAAGCAGAACAAGCCAAAAATACTCAGAACAATAGTAAACGCCCCATGGTACGTCAGAAACGAGGACATACGAAAAGACCTGGGAATACCAACGGTCAAGGACGAGGATAAAAAGGTTTGCAGGCAGGTACAGAGTAAGAATAGCAACGCACCCGAATCAGCTGGCAGCGGAAACAAACAACACAGAAAACACCTTAAGAAAAAAAAAAAAAAAAAAAAAAAAAAAAGAGACTAAAAAGAAAAAAAAAAAAAGACCCAAAAAAAAAACAAAAATAAAAAAACAAACACGAAGGGGGCCCCCGCCAAGGGCCCCCCCCCACAAACCATATTTTTTTTTTTATTCTTTTATTCACTAAAATAAACAATTTTACAAAATGTCCCTCGAGAAACCAACTAAAAAGAAACATCAATAAATCTCATAAAAAAATACAAATTAAATATAAACTACACGAAGTGGCACCCTGGGAGCCACCCACATGTCATATTTTATTTTTATTCTTTTTTATTCACTAAGATAAACATTTTCCGCTTGTATAAAATTAAAATAATAAATAAAAAAAAAAAAAAAAAACTGTATACCTGTATATTCAATTCCCAAATTTTTTTTATATTAATAAATTGTAAATAATCAGGAAAAATTTTTTTCTTTTTTTTCAACGCCCTACAAAAAAAACATTATTATTCGTTATTCCTTATTCGACAGATTACCGATTTTAGAATCCTGATGTACAGAGCATCTGAATTGAACCTATAAATGCGAATTGTACGTAAACTGCCCGCCGTGTAAGAAATATCTTGAGACAGGAATTTAATGGTTTCGCGGGTGTAATTAGTCTTTCTGTAAATAGACGTATAGGGTTCATATGAAGGTAACGTGCGCTTTCTTAAATAGAATCATATAATTTTTAATACGCTAGTTGATTCTTTTTGACATTTCCTATAAAAAATGAATATCGTATACATGTAAATTTTATAGAATTTAAAACACCAACCGACGGTTTGACTTTTCCTGTGCTTACTGCGAGTCGTTCGAACGACATAAATAGAGAAGGATGGGTACTTAGGGAGGAGAATAAAACAGGACTTCGAGAAGCGAAGATGGAGAACAAAGAAAAAGAAAAGCAAGTTAAGAGCTAGAAAGAGAAAGAGAAGAGGGATTAGAAGCGGAGAATTTTTAGGAGATACGGAAGAAGACTTAGAAAATCGATTCTTGAGTTTTCACAAATCGATCGCCTGATTTCCAAAAATATTACAGCATTACGAATCGATTTTCTCCACATCATGCCGTTAAAGGTTATTCTCCGTATCACCATTAAGGGGTTATTCTAGTCTAGAGGCATGAATTTCAGGCGGTTTTTGAAGCTGTGTACAAACGAAACAAAAAATATTTTTACTATCCGAAAAAATTTTTTTCAAACGGCCGCCATTTTGTGAAAAAGAATTTTTTTTACTTTTCCAATGTTCATGCTATAGCGGCATCTATACTAATTAAGAATCCGTTCGGCTTTTTTGCTTCAGATGACCAGAAGGGTTGAAATCATGCACGTCAGGACACCCTGTTTTTTGGCCCATAACTAGCTCAGAACTTTGTGAATTTTGAGTTTCTTTCTTTCGGTTAATTTTTTATGTAATCTTAAAATATCAATAAACAAATGATAAAAAAATGGAGAGTAAAAATATTTTTTAGACTTTGGAGGAAAGTACATTTGCTATCCCATTGAAGCGGATTCGTTATCGAACCTAGATCATGCCGTAGCATCTCAAGTATCTAATTAACACGGTTACACAAACAAATAATCATATTTGTACTAGTAAATATCTTCTCTATTGCATAACAACAATGTCTAATTCAATTGAAGATTCGTTACACGCCCCTAACTCTAATCATAATGAGAACCCGACATATATTTATATACTTTAGCAAGTCTGGTTGTCTATAAACTCTTTCTTCCATTGACGTAACGTCTCTCTGAAACCTTGTACTCTGTTTGTCGGAAAGATAAGCCTTGAAGAAGAATTTTCCAAATAGGATTAAATAACTAAAGTAGATGGTGAAACCAAATATAAATTTTTATGCGTAATGTAGTATTCAATTCTACAAATAATATATGTCGGAGATGTTTGCACATCGGGTCTTTCTTTGTGAAGATCCCCAATATTTGGGGTTGATGGTAACGCAACTGGTCGCCGAACGTAGACGTTACGGGATAACGTTTTACCTAACATAAGAAGTACTATATTGAGAGACACGTTGTATAAACAAACAAGCCCCTGTCAGGACGGCAATGTCGGTTTTACCTTGTATTTTGTTTACCGAGTAACGGCGCCTGGAATTATTGTTGATATCCCTGATAAATATGTAATTGACGAAAATGTGACCGTATCAGTACTTTTATTCTTGTGATGAGCTTGTGAGAGTTTACTGATATCATCTTGTTAGTCAGTCAGAAAGTAACCGAGCATCTCAGGTAATGTCACTTTGTGTTACAAAATATATTCTATTGTAAAAGGAATTTTCCCCGTTGACCGTGGATTCGTTATTGAACCCAAGAACATTGACAATAGCATTCGTTAAACTTATTGTTCATTAAACTAATTAATCGTTAAACTAATTATTTGTTAAACTTTGAAAAAAGTATATTTATACGTGTAAATATAATCTCGTGTTGCGTCAAATCAAAATGCAAACAATCCAAATGAAGAATTATTACGCGCCCAAAATTTTAACGCATAACCCGACATATATATTTCGGAGATGAAAGGATACTGAAGCCGTCCCTTTGGAACCTTTGAAAAATCCCTTAACATTATAATCTAGATTCTAATCATAGCTGTAATTAAACAATTGTCGTCATTCAATCCGATTGTATTTGTTCGAGATTTGTGATAATGAGCTTAGGCTCGAGGCGACAGCTCGTCGCTAAATGTAGCCACGGTCATGGAATGAACGTTTCTACCTAATAGAGGTATAGAGTAATTATATAGCTCTCCTTAAAAAGAAATAGTTGTAGCGGCACTCGACAGTAAACATTCCAACGGTTTCTGCCTCGTGGGCCGCCATACAGATACTATTCTTCGGGCAAGATGGTTACCAGATGTCGACGCATCTCCACAGTGCATGTTCAGCTAGCCCGAGGACCCGTTATAAATCTTAAGATTTAGTTAACTAAAGTCCTTCAAACAGATAAACAGTCCTCGTTCCAACTACGGGAAGATAGGAGAAATCTTTTTTCTTCACGAACGACGCTCCCTGCCGCAACACTTCCCTCAAGCGGGGCTAGCATCCTTCTTTAACTACCAACATGGAAATTGACCAATTAACACCAACGTCAATTTCTCTCACTTTCCGAACGAAGACTTTTCTCCACGAATCCGATGATCTCGTGCCCTTAGACACGCCCCATCATAGTTTTCCTCCGCAGCGTCACCGTGACGGAGAGACACTCTCTCGCGTACGATCGCATCAACGAGTTAAGTAACGTCTCTACGATCCGTGAATATTTCACGCTTTAACATATAATCCAACTCAGGCGTTGACGAAAATAATACACTCGCCATCCCGTTGACCGCGGATTCGTTATCGAAACTAATACCATTGTCATTAGTGTCTAATCACCGCGGTTACCTATCAATTCTGCAACATCCACACTTGTACTAATAATCATATCCGTACTAGTAAATATCTTCTCTATTGTATAACAACAATGTCTAATCCAAATGAAGATTCGTTACACGCCCCTACCCTAACCATAATGTGAACCCGATATATATATATTTTGAAATCTTTATCTATAAGTGCTTTCTGATAACATCTCGTGAAAGCACTTATAACGTGTTTTAGAAGTCTGTATTAGTTCAAAACGATAGAAATTGATTGTGACATAATGCCAGTGATAAGATATTTATTTATTCTAAAACATTTAGTGTTTTTGATGTTAAGGTATGGGATATGGAAGTTTTCAAAAATGTTGTTTATGAAGAAGTGAGAATAAATGAAAAATCAAGAGTGAAATTTCGTTACGCGTATCTTTGAAATATTTTTAGGGAATATGTTAGTAAGAGAAAAGGATTTACAAAAAATTCTAAAAAGAATTCTTTGTAATGTACGTTTCGATATGTAATTTTAGTTGTATTTTTGTTTGCCGAATTCAAATGTGTAATACATTTATGTGTATCATTTAAGATATTTTAATGACAAACAATTTAATATTTAGTAACATGTATAGTCGATAATAGATGACTTCGTGAAGGATTTGACTTAAGAGATATCCTGATTGTATTGCTCAGCAAATGTAGAACATGGAAATGTCGAATTACACAAATATATGATAGTGAATGCAAATATTCGTTGTAAAAAAAGCTTTTGTTAACTAAAGAACAAACTGACGGTGTATATGTACGTGATGTAATCCTGATTCACGACTATACAAGGAAAAAAATTAATAAAAGGAAAACGGAGGTATATATTTGCGACTTCTGTTTATTACTGTTTTCGTGATGCGTACAAATTTCCAAAATGCAAACAATCTTACAAAATTATTTATACATTTTGTTCATTTCTGAACAATTTTATCGCATAATTTGTTCCTAGATAATATTTCTTGTCAATTCTTACATACTGGCAATGAATACAACAAAGTGGAATCACCTAAACTTCTTCGTTATTGTTATACAAAAACACTTCATAAAACTAAGTTATATTTATTTATAGAATCATCCCTTACTCGGTTGTCCTACCCTAAAAAAAAAAAAAAAAAAAAAAAAAAAAAATAAATAATAAAATAATCTATAATATTCTTACCTATTTTATACCTATTAAAACATATACCAATGTCATGTTGAATGTATTATTAGATATATAAAAAATTACATCTTTAAGATTATCCACGCATAATAGATGACAGGCGTCGTTGCATCGGGCTATGAGAAACAAATAATTTGGATACAGATTCTTGATTACGTACCCGATATACTTATTTCATTTTTCATCCTCACTGACGATGATACTAAACGCCACGTATTGACGATACTATCGATCGTATGTGATCAATATTCAAGGATTGAGGTACAATATTGACGAAAATTTACATATTTTGTATGCAAGCGTCACTACCTATGGCGAAAAATTAAATAAGATTAATCGTGCGGTTAAGTTTCAATATTTTCGATCACTATTTGCTGCGTAGACTCAAAGCAACTCTGGTTTTGAGTCACGGTGCTTTTAGACCAAGCAAGCTGTCATGAATGGAGAACATGTTCCACCTGCACTTGTTCAATACTATGAAACGGAGGCAGAAATATTTATTTTAAAACATTTATCTGAGCAATGACACAGAGTCGCGATTGCGTTGCAATATTGTTTTCGATAATGTATTCACTAGTCATGCAACAATAGCGTGATCTATTTTTTTCTTATTCTTTACAGGCAAGTAACTGAAGCATTGAAGGTTCTCACACATAATGTGCCATGTTTGCTATATAACGGCCAATTTTATCTGTCGTTTTATGAATTGAAATGCACATTTTTTTATCAATATTATTTCGTATACTTTAAATAATAGTTTAATACGAATCTTCCAAATAATCTTTTTTCAGAATTGATTCGTTGGGAATATTTTGATTCGGATGTTTTCTTAAAAAAATTTACTCATATCACGATATCTAAACACCGCTATGAAACATTGGCAATCACTATAGTTTTGCACAAATCAGTCTAAAAACGTATTATCGTATGAATCGTTCGATTTTGTTGAATGTTTGTAAGAAGAATTTTTAATTTTTTGAAATTAACTAACTACGTTTTATAGAGACGGGTTTGCAGAGATGTGATGAAACATTTTCTTAGCGTCACAGTTTCTCACAAACAATTTTTGATTATAATTTTAAGCGCAATTGAAGCTATATGAAGACCATGTATGGAAGTATGAAGAGAATATTGAATATTGTTTTAGCGCAGAAAATTCACCTATCACGCTACAGCTGTCGCTCTCCGTTTCGTAAATCGTACAAAAATATTAATATTATTTTCTTGTAAAATATAACTCTTATGTATCTTCTATAAAATTGTAGAAAAGAATTCTATCGTGATACTTTACCTACGTTCCTTAATCTGTACATCCTATTTCATATTTTTTTCAGTCGCAATGAATTTCCATTCATTCTCTTTGTTTCCCGCTGACTGAGGAAATCTAACTCCGGATTGTTACAGTTGGCTTGAGCCTATATTCACTTGAAGCATACAAAACTAAAGCATAAGATGTTATGAAATCCGTCTGACCCTGCCGCTGTTTTCTTTTTCATCTTTTTCCATTTTTCGCTTATATCCTCCGCGATTATCGGCGAAAACAATTCCTGGGATTATGGGATTGAGTGGTCCTGCTCGACCTCATAAATCCTCATAGAGCCTCTTCACCTCTCTTGCCTCTGGCAGTTGCCTGGCTGGCTCCAGGTATGCGCGATCGTCGTTCATAACAGCGTCAGCCAAATTCCTTGGACATTCTTTAAAGATCTCCTGACAACGTGCGTAGGAGTATCTTTTTCTACGATTTCTCTTGCTATTACAGTTTTTGCGTCCTTTGCTTTGGGACTTTGCCTTCTTTGTACGCTCATCGTTCTTGTCTTTCTCTATCGCTCTATATAGAAATGTCTTTATGAATCTATCAATGTTCTTTATTAGGGCTTCCCTGTTCCCCTTGTCATTAGTCCATATCTGAAGTAACCGAGTGTTTACCTCCCTTCACGAGGGGGCACCCCGGTAGGTCTTTCAATTTCTCTTGTTAAATCGAGTTTTCATTGATGGGTAGACTATCTGCTATTCATTTCACCGCCAATTTCAGGCTCTTATTATTGCCTGAATTAACGCCCGCTTATTGCCTGAATTAACGGGATCGCACCCACCCTCTGTCTCATAGGCACCCTCCTGAGGGCTCGTATCCTGACTAGCTATCTTCAACTTTTTCCTCTTATTCATTATCTGTTCAATCCCTTTGATAGTGAGGATTCTGCTTATCTCTAAATTTGGATATCTATAATATTTATAGATTTTCTCGAGCTCCTTCAGGAGAATTACCTCTTCTACCATCCATTTCCTAGTATTTGGGGGGGGGTCCGTTTCCCTTCTTTTCTCGTGTCTTATGGCAGGGTGCGTATGCCGTTCGTGGGTGAATAGTCCTGAGGTGGTAGTCGGCGATAGTGGATTCAGAAACACTTGAGTATACTTAACGATATTATTTATTATCATATACCCTAAGTGTACACTAGTAGTATAACACAACCTGCTAGATTGATTCGAGATTACGAATATATCGGCGCGGGAAACGTGTCAACTTAACTCTTACTGCTCGTATGACTCGATGACAAAACCTTGCCTCGCTTCCCTATTCGCTATATTTATAACCGTCGGAGTTGACAAAAGGCGTCGGGGTCTTTCTTTCGAAGGTGTTCTCGAAAGATCCCAACGGTCGCTCAACTCTCGACCTTGTTTACGATTTTGACTTTTCCTGCTGTCGAAGCGAAGACATATGATCACGACAAAAACAACGGATTTTGATTGACTTACAGTAACCGCCTAATGTTGTCGGATCTATGATAATGCTATCTACAGATAAACAAGGTTTTTTGTGTAGCGGGTCAAGGAACGGAAACCGTTGTAAAATTTAGCGTCAAGTGCCGCTACAGTTTGTCTGAACGACTCGACTAGCGAAATGATTGGTAAACGTAACAATAAAAAAAAGCGAATATTAAGAATTCATTGTACGTATATTGTAGGTGGGCCGCTGGCTGCCAGGCATTGAAAGATGGTGTGCAGATATCCCACGCGACGTAACATCCTCCCCCCGTTGAGAGGGCACCGATCAAATTCAATGTGTGGGTTAGATGGGTGTGTGATCCACCTCCTTCGATATCAGGGGTTGTCCGGATTCAGCTGGATCTGATTGACATGGCAGGGAACCAGTCGTTTGACGCCGTGGTCCAGGAGGCTCCATGATGTCTGCACCGTCGCTGTTCGGATTATGCCGTGCAATAAAGCCTGGTGAATTGTCGACATCAGGGACGTAAGAAGGAAGGCTCCGCTCAACTCCAGCCGAGGAATGGTCTGAGATTTGAGCGGGGCTACCTTTGATTTCGCGGTTAGGAGCTGTATCCATACGCGGCCGTCAGGGTTAACGGTTCGGAGATAGACACAGGCTCCGTAGGCCTTTTCGCTGGCATCGCAGAATCCATGTAGCTCAATTTCCGCTGCGGACTTGATTATGGTTTTGCGTGGAAATCTTACGTTATTTAACAATGGCAACTGCGCACAATACCTGCTTATACCAGTAGCTTAAGAATATCGATTTTTAAAAGAAATATCGTCAAAAGCCAGGAAAGCGTTTCACGTCAACAGGTGGATCGAAATTTTGTACGCCTTATTTCTCTGGAAAACGACCCTCGTTTTCAGCTTCGGCGACCCTAAAAATCCCCTAAGATCTAAAAAGTGGCATTGTTATTTGATACCCAAACGGTGGAAAATTAAATCATTCGGTCAAACATGGCAATCATCTCTGACCGTAGACTGTCGTAAATTTCGCGTCACATTCAATTTGAATCTTTGTAAATGTGTTGTAAGAATGGACATTTTTCGAGACATACATCGACTTGTAAAAAATTATGAACCTAATATTCGTGTGGAAAAACTATTAGTACTATTAGTAAATTATTAAACTACTAAACAAAAGGATTTTTACGGAAAGCTGAAGAACGCGAATAAAATCATATAATCAATTATATAATTAATTATTTGTATTAAAAATATTACAAGTCATAGCATTATACATGTATTCAAAAGTACGGCACGATTTCTTTTGATATTTATAGATACGCCGATCGTCCACACCTCGTCTCCATCGTTTGGCACTTTCGAGCTTTTTAGATTAGATAGATAGTTAGATAGATGGGTAGATAGATAAATGGATAGATAGATGGATAGATAGATAGATAGATAAATGGATAGATAGATAGAGAAGGGGAGAGAGAGAGAGAGCCAGAACGATTTCTTACCGGTCTCTTATTATTAGAAATGTGGTACACTAATTTGAAGAATGATATCGATCGTATAAGCGAAAAGAACAGCAAGTAAGTGGAATAATTACTCATTTCTCACTTTCTCGACACGTCGTACATTCGAAACGTGTAGCTATTTTATATTACCATCAAGATTCTCATTGTTCGAGTAGTTAGGTGGGGGCAAACACAAAACACAACGACGGCCGTCGAATTCAATACATATTTAATGCGCCTGCAGCCATTGTCGAAATGTTATTCAAGATCGAATGAGCCTCGAAAGCTGCAGGAGCTTCGTGTCTGCTGCGAGTCGATTAAGCAGTAAGAGATTCTTAGAGGTAGGCGACACTTTAGGACGACTTTCAACGGACACGTCCTGTTTTAGAAACTCGACCTGTATTTTCGACCAGTCGCGGGGAGACGCGATCGCGAGGAAACACGTCAACGGGAGTCGTAAATTCCCGTTACGATTATACTAATCGACTAATCGACTAATCGACCCTGATTTCCGTTAAGATAATACGGGTGATTGTTGAGGTATAACGCTGTGGTTCACAGGGTTATAAAATTTATATATTTCCAACAACTTAATACACCAACGCTTAATAACAATATGCTATAAAGACTGACTGGAGCGGATCCTTATCGAAGACTGACTTGACTTGATGCTTTTTATTTTATTTTTTATATATAAATGTTTATTGATTTACCAGATTTGCTTTATACAATTTTTGTTGGTTCGCAATAAACGGCGAACTTCGGTTGTGGGTTGTTTAGGCAGAAGTACCGATACGTGACGGCACGACGTAGCCATACAATATTTCATTTTATCCTATTTTATACATTTTATACTATGATTATACTATGGATTTTAAGCCGCTGAAAAGCGGTGCTTTCATATTGTATTGTTGATTATTCTTATTTCTATCCTGAAAACCTGGTCGCAAAACAGGACAGTTTGTTAGCTTGTTTGGTTTGGGGGCGGGCGAGGGAATTTGAGAAGGGGGTGTGGGAGGGTGGGCTGGGTGAGTAGGGGGGTGTGTTTATTTACATATTTACATTATTTACAGGGCTTATTTACAAGTTATGTATTTACCCATTAGGGTAAATTTATTTTTGGTATTTAGTTTTGTGGATCTTTATCTTGATATTTCTATTTTGGTTTCGGTATCCACCAATATTTTTTTGAGTTTTTTCTGTGTTTGTCTCCTGCGTCTTTCTGGGGGAGGGCCATGTTGTATCTCCACCTGGTGTCTGCTGTCTTTCCATCTAAGTTTTCCTCGTAGAGAATTGCATTTGTTCTTGTATTTCTTTTTATGCGGTATATTATCGGTATGTTGTTTGAATCTTGCAGGTAGTTTCTTTCGTCTAGGTAAAGAAACGCTTCGGGGGGTGTATCCTGTTGATAGTGTGTTTTTGTGGTAAGTATCATTTGGGAATAGGCAACCGAAGATTAGGCTGTTTTCTTTTATCATTGCTGCTTGTGCGAAGTGGTTTCTTGTTATTTTTAAGATATGGCAGTCTATGCGGTGTATGTTGGCTCGATCGTATATTTTTTTGTTTTTTGTGTATTTTCTGTATCCGCTACGTTTTGATCTGTATGCACTTAGGCATGCTCTAATGCATTTTCTTTCGAATATGCGGATTTTTTCCATTAGTGAGGCTGGTATGTTGTACCAGATTGGGCAGCCGTAAGTTATAATGGGTGTGATTAGTGCTTGGTAGCACAGTATTTTTACTTTGCTGTTCAGATGTCTGGAGTAAAATAGTCTTTTTGTTCTCCAGAATGCTTTGTTGGCTTTGGATAGCTAGATTTCGATGTGTTGCTTATAGGTTAGTTTTTCATCTATGTTGACTCCTAGGTATTTTACGCAGTTTTTGTGTGGTATGGTTTCCCCTTTGTTTGTTTTTTCTTTTATTTGGAACTTTTTACAGTGTTCTCTTTCTATTGGGCCGATTTTGCTTGTCTTGGGTCTGAATAGTATTGTTTCGCATTTGGTTGTGTTAATTTTTAGCTTCCACGTGTGGTAGTAGTCGTTAATTTTGTTATACAGATCTTCCAGTTCTGTCCTTATTGTTTTTGTTTTGCGGCCTGTTACGTAGATAATTAGGTCATCTGCGAAGGCTATGGAGCGTTTGTGGGTAGATGTGTTGAGGTTGAATAGGTTTAGCAAGTCGCTATTGTAGATGTTGAAGAGTAGCGGTGAGTTTACCGTTCCTTGTTGCAGGCCATTTTCTATGGTGAACTCTTTGTTTGATGTATGTGGTCCGTCGGACATTACAAATGATTTGTTTGTTATCATGTCCCAGACTATTTTGATTAGGTATTCTGGGAAGTTTTTCTTGCAGATTTTGAAGATGAGCCCAGGGATCCAAACTGTATCGAATGCTTTTTCAAGGTCTATCAAGCAGGCGGCTACTCGTTGCTTTGCGTTAAGCGCCCAGCAGATGTCGGACGTAAGTTTGTTTATTGCGTGTATTGTAGAGTGCTTGTGCCGGAAGCCGAATTGATTTTCCGGGATTATGTTATTTTTTGCGCAGAACGAAGCTAGGGGGTTGTTTATGGTTATTTCGAATACTTTACTTATGTTGGGGAGAAGGCTTATGGGTCTTAGGTTTGTCGGTGTTGAGCCGTCTTTGTTCTTTTTTGTGATTGCAATTAGTTTTGCTTTTTTCCACTTAATGGGAAAATACGTGTTATTTAGTGCATTGTTGAAGAGTACTGTGTAGTAGTTTGAGCAGAATGTTTGGGATGCCATCGAAGCCTGAGGATTTTTTGTTGTTTAGTTTGGAGAATATTGTGTTTAGCTGGTTGTAGTTTGTGAAGTAGTTTATTTCTGGATCGGGTTGTTTGGGGTTGTCCGATGTGTTTTCGTCAGAGAATGTGCAGACTGTTTTATTTAGCGCTATGTCTTGTTCTATTTTTTTTTTTTTTGAGTTTGTTTGTTTCGGCAATGATAATTCTGTTTAATTGTTCTCGTCCCATGTGGTCGTTTTGTGTGTGTGTTTTGGAAAAGTGTGTGCCGATAATGTCTAGTTTTTGCGTTGCTTTGGATATTATGAAGTTGCCCTCGGTGTCCTTGTTAGTGTTTTGTATCGCTATGCCTGCTTCTTGGATGAGGGAGGCTTTTTCTGGGGGCAGTTTGAGGGGCGGGATGGAGTTTTGTTCTTTTGGTCTGAATATTTGATTTATCTGTGGGAACATGCTAGCAGTGTCTTTTTTGGAGATGTTTTTTATTTTATTTGTCCAACCGCGTGTTTCGATTTTCTTAGCCTGACATCGTTCTTTCATCGTTCTTGGAACCTCGTGATCGGGCTTCGGTTCTTTCCATCGGATAACTTTCGGTAAAATCTTTGACTTACTCGCGCTTTGACCTCTATGACGATTTATGGCTATGATCGTGGCTCCATAGAATGTTTCTTCTGCTTACCTGTAACAGAGAAAAGATTTCTTGGTTATTTAAGATTTTTTATTGTTATTATTTAATTTGTACTTTACAATTTGTTCAGTTGGACATTTGGTAAATTTTTCTAACTTAATTGCTAAATAACATGTGGATGACTACCCCCCAGGGATACCATCTTCGAGTTTGACTATTTTATTTCTTTAGTGAGGTCAGTGGGGTGTTTTCTTCTTAGTCTTCTTTCTATGAGAGTGATATTTGGGATGTCGGATAATTTTGTAATTGTCAATAATAAGCGGCAAATTTGGATAATAAAAGTATAATTATGTGAACGTTTCGTAGCTGCGACGAAGAGAAAATCGAAGAAGTAGATAGAATTTCATAAACGATATTGCGCAAAAGGTGAGAATCAAATTGGTCTACAGTCAACGCGATAGAAACTTATCAACTATCATGTAGCGTCACAAAAGCAGCGAGGATGAAACAAAAAAAAAAGGAAGAAAAGACAGTTTAAAAGAGACTCGATAAAATGCCACCTTTTTACGGATACGTCGTTTGCGGGATGCGGAACGAGAAAGGGAAGCTCTGGGAAATAAAACAAAGGACGAAAGAGAGGGAGAGAGAGAGAGAGAGAGAGAGAGGAAGAAACCAGAGGCTGCTTTAAAATGCGTAATGAGCGAAACACGTGTGCGTGTGATAAGAGCTGGCGTTACGTGTGCAAGAATAATTGCACGACCTGCAACAAATTGCACTGATACCGTTACGAGGGTTAAACATTGGTATAAAGCACACTGGTTGATACACGGTTATTCGTGTGAGCTTTAAAACAAAAAAAGAAAAAAATAGAAAGAAGAAATAAAAAGTGGAAAAAGTTATTTTCATTGAGAATTTGCACTATTAACGTGCACTCTATTCTGCTACGAACAACGTGGAAAGATGGTGCATAAGTTAATTGCAAGTCAGAAAGAACGGTTCACTTGCGTATGAAAAGAGCATTTATGTTGGATTAATGTGACGTAATTTTACTGATATTTAACTTCCTTGAGGCATCTTTGTTTCGTTATACGATATTCTGTGGCGTAAAAATTTATTAAGAACGCCAGAATTTCTAATGTTCCGAAGATACGAATATTTAGACATTGTTAAATTTCATTCCACGTGGTTACATCATTATTTATTTAATTGGGAACCGGCAATACGTTCTCAATGTATGTTGAGCGTTACTTAGCTGTATTCCATCGAAGTACTTTCTTTTTGGAAAACGACAAATTTCCTCTTCGATTGACGCATTTGACATCCAGTTGTGAAGAGGATTTGTCACGCGAACAGTATCTTGCAAAGACACGTAATAGATAATTATCTTGAAATCTTATAGAACAGCTATAACATACTAATAAATGATACGACAAACAACTCGACTATCAAAAACGCCACCAACTCCTAAAACAACCAGTAAAAACGAAACTCTCATACATCATCCTGCAATCGAAGAAGAAACATCTCTCATTATTTGTCCACTGTTACATTCGAAACAAGCGATTAAACTAATGACGGAGAAAGTGTCGTTGATTTATTTTAAATTCGATGATTCAACGAGGTAAAAGCCGAGCACAGAGTGTTCCTGTGTTTCAGGAAGCTGACTGCGTGCCTCGTTCGTTTCGCTATGGGCGAAACACTAGTGGCGCTCAATGAATCAGCGGTTCGTTGAAAAGCGGGAACCGGCAACGTAGAGACGTTAGCGTTAATGCGGCGTGTTCACTGCTATTCACGCGTATCGCAAGTGTCACATAGCCGCGTTGCATAGTGCGTTTGCACTTGCCGCATAGCTCTTCTAAGAGCCGTAGGCCAGGTGAACCTCTGCCGGTCTCTGGACCGCCGGAAATTCTGGCATTCCCGAGCCTCTGCACAGACGGATCCCTTCGCGCGGTTCCTACGATGCGGACTATCATAGCGAATGGCGTGCCATGGCTGACAGAACTGCATCACTTTATTCCCTCGAATGTCTGGTATTAATTCACCTCAAACCGAGTTTGATTTTGCAATTAACAGATTTACCGGCACACAAGACCGGAGTAAAAGATTTTATTCACAGGCTCGCGAAAACATTCCAACACATGTATACACCTTTTATGAACATATTATATAAACGTATGCGTGTATTACACGAAAGATTTTGAGATTTCAGCATCAGCCTTGCGAGACTCGATTATCGTCTAAATCCTGTTGCTTCCAAATACCAATATTATCCCAAACAAGCCACAACTTGGAACAGATGGTTTTGGAAAATTGTTTCTTAAAAACTCTATGAAGAAGAAAATTTTTAATACTATGACAATCGAATTGCAAAAACGGTTATCAGAGATAGCGGGATGAGTGGAAGAAACAAAAGTAGATGAAACAATAAAATATATTACGAAACGTACGAAGCGTTCACCGATCTTACTATAATGCGGTATAACGAACTAATTACGACAAAGCGTTCAATGTAACCAAGAATACTTAGGGTTAAAGAAGGATTCCTAGCAAGTCCATGATCGATCCGTTCCTTGAAGCGTCTCCCTCCCATTTCTCACCTAATCGTCTAACCGTTGTCCGTCAAATTGCTCCGTTCGAGGGAACAAGGAAGCGACAATGCCATCCGTTTAATCGATTGCCGGTCTGTAATCCAGCGTATACGCGAAAAGACAAGTTCTGGAACAGCGTTCGTATGACCCGTTTTGGCGCATCCGAACTAGTCGTAAAGTTGGTTGGCGGGGGCATTTCAGTAAATTCAAATTCGAGCCGATCAGTCGCGAGCCGGCTGGCAGTGTGCCGATATCGCCGGCTGAGCTGCTCTAATGAATTTAGCACTCCGATAACCGAACCGCTTTTCAAGGAAAAAGGTAACTAGCTTGCCTCTGTTCTATTCACCTCGCGCGGCATGCAGGCCGCAGTGACAGGTACAGCTGCATCTGTTGAAATATAAGGGAACGGCGAGCAGTTCCCAGCGCGGAAAGACAGTGTGTTAATTTATGGCGAACTGCGCGGAATGAGTTATCTCAGGTTACAAGTAAAATTATTCTGTTCTCTCCTGGGGAACGTAGCGGGATATCTTGTGAAATTCAAGCGATTGAAACCGATGTACCATTTTTCTGTTAACATCTGTGAGACAGATACGAGTCTGTCAGACATCAGATCGAACAACTTTTATTCATTTTTATCCATTTTACCAACTGTTTCAATTGATTACCTAAGTGCACGATTAATATTCAATTTTCAAGAAACCAACGATTTACTTTTGTACTTTCGTTTATCACAAGAAGATGATAAAAATGCTGGTCAATTTTAAGATAAATTTAAAGAACAGTGTTCGTAAGGTATTTTTGTATTTTTGCAATTTTTGCATAGAAAACGAATGAAAGTTGTAATTGTACACTTTTTGTAACATTTATTGAAACCAAGTGAAGATAAAAATAATGAAATACAAGGCAACGTTAACGTAGGACCGCGAAAGATTGAGATTCTAATAATTTATTACTGGAAATGTTTTAATAGAAAGAAGACTTGTGTCCATCAGTTGCGAAGGAAGAATGGAAATCCTGATTGGCGTTGTACATTTTTATAATTTGGACCGACAATTTTATATTCATTCCGTAAATAATCTTTAATAGACCTAACACACGTTTCAAATAGTAAATGCGAGGAAGAGACGAGTAAGAACTTTTTTTTTCTTTATATTTATTTCTTTGTATTCACAATTTGTCCAACTTGGACATTTGGTGGAATTTTTTAGCGTTTATATTATCACGTTGGTGGCTACCCCCAGCGGGGTACCACCATCCTCGCGTTTTTGCTAGGTTATATCCTTTGTGATGTACGTAATGTACGTAATATGCCAACACCACACGGAGCGGTCACCCATCTTAGACCACCCCGTGCCCGACGCTGCTTAACTTTCGTGATCTTACGGGAATGAGTGTATCCAGCGCGGCCAACGGGTGTTGACAAATAACCTTTGTATTGAGAAAAGCAGAACGCGGTTCTGTATGCGGCCATATGCAAGACAACTGAGTAACCAGTAATATCCACATCAGTCGTAGGCATCTTGGATGAATTTAACCGGAAACGACGTCGACTTTCGAACTACAAGTTTCGATCGGACACGGAATTTAAGGGAAGAAGACAGGACACGGACGATCGAAGTACAACCGTGCGACACTCGTTTCGAGCGTAAGTTTTCACAGACTATAAGGAAAGGATCCGTCTTTCTAGCCCGGAGGACGCGCATCCCTTCTCCACTTGACTTTCCAAAGATTATGTATGCCAAGAGCCCTCAAAAACTTCCGACTTCTACAACTCCGCAAATGGTGCTCATAAAGTTTCATCCCCGAGAGAGGAGACGGAGATAATCTCGCGTTTCCTTACGTTATATTGGCTTCTTCACTCTCGGCCATACTTTACTTTACGCCGTTTCCAACGATAGATTTGCTCGAATCTTTCCTTTAACTTTCGACTATCGCGCGTCCAGAAACAACGATCCCCAGAATCATTATTGGAAAATTTGGATTTTGTCTTTGGCAAGCGAGCATCGGAACGTACTATAAAACTTGAAGAAAGTCTGAACCTCGACGTACGTAATTACGATTTGCGTATATAATATGACTTGCGAGATAAGTAGCGAAAATATATCGTGAATTTCCATCGTCCTTTTATTTGTTAACACACTGCCACGTTAGTCATATATGGCCGGCCATGGTGGTCATTGGTGACCGGAGTGCTTGAACTTCTTACAATTGTAAAAATTGAATGAAAATTGGCAGTTAGGGCATTTTGAATATAACCGATAAATAGAAGATACTTTGAAGTAAAAAGTGCCCCATTGAACAATTAAACATTTTTATTAGAACATCAATAAAAAAAATGAGAACAAATCTTGCATCTAACGGTGTACTGTGTTTGCATTCATATCTTTGAGGGGTTATCTACGAATATTATTATAAACACACCTTAGAAAATTATCGTATTATGCTGGTTTATAATCATGTAATTGAAGTTAGAAATGTGCACATAGCTTACTATATTCTATATTACTATATTAAGCAATTAACGGTTCCTTGGGGGTTCGTACAAATATGTCTAAACAGCAGTTTGAATGGAATAGAATATATGATAGGGTCACGAGACATGATATTTTCATTAATACATGCATTTCCAAGAGTATTCACAAACTCGTTTTAAATATGTATATATATATGTAAGGTCCAAATTCGGTTAATTCAGGGATCGATTCTAAGTCTGAAAATCGAGAATCGATTTTCAACGTCCTGAGCTACCGATCTTTCTTCTTCAGTCTTTAAAATCTTAAATAACTATTCTATAATCTTGTCTATCTCTAACCTAACTTTCTGTCCGTCCGTTTCAAAAGAAGCATGCCTCTTAAAAGATGGTCGTCCGTGAAACAAAAGAGGGTCGTTCTTTCTCCGAGAAACGAGGCCTGTCGTGCTACCCGTAAAACAAAAAGAATCCCTATCCCACATGAACTCTAGGGAGTTTATACCTCCCCTCCTCGTGTTGACAATTACATCGTTAATTGTCTTCTCTATAAGGAAACAGCTTACTCGAGTGGAAAAAGTTCCCTTCAGATCTTCGATTACCATTATCTACTTCATATATGGAATTTGAAATCCTTCTCAGAATTTTGAAAGGTCCTTTCCTAATTTCCTCCAGCTTATTTCTATTGAGTTTGTTTCCATTGTGGGTAAAGACCATATCACCAACTTTAAATTCGTGTTCTCTTCTTTTTTTATCGTATTTCCGTTTGTTGGTTTCGAAATTTCTTGTTGAGTTTTTTGAATGCTTCTTCTCTGTCTCTTTCTAGGTTTATCTTATTCTCTATTATTCCTTTAGGAACGATTTCAATTATTTTTCCATGTAGTAAATAATTTGGAGCAAATCCCGTTACACTGTGTCTGGTATTATTATATTCTTTTACGCTTTCTTCTGCGATTTTTGTCCAGTTTCTCTTTTTTTTGTCTGAATTGATTTTACATTTGATCCTGTTTACTAATGTTTGATTTACCCTTTCGTTCAATCCATTGGAGAATGGACAGTCTGTCGCGGTGAAAATTAATTTAATGTTCTTCTTTCTTGCGTATTCCTGAACTTCCTTGGATGTCATTACTGGGTATCGGTCTGCCAGGATAATTTTTATGGAATTAGTTTTTCCTGTCGAATCTATAAGTTTTATGAAATCGTCTGAGCGTTGTGTTTTTGACGTGGACATAAAAACGGCTCTTGAAAAATGATCAATGAGTATGTGCATGTATTTCTTCGGTGCATTATTATTGGAAAAACCTCCGACCGTATCGAATGACATTATTTCAAATGGTTTCCTGACTGGTCCTAATTTCGACATAAACCCGATCGGTCTTCTCGTTCTGCTTTTGTTTTTGATGCAAATTTCGCATTGTTTGCAGAATTTGTCGACAATTCGATCCATATTCTTGAAATAATAGAAGGGTCGGATTTTCTTCAATATATGGTTTCTTCCAATGTGACCAAAGAAATCATGAATCGTTTTTGTGATATGTCCCCCAAACTTTTGTGAGACGAATATACGTTGACGTCCTTTAATATTCTTGAAAAATATTTCCGATTTTTTTGTGAGGTTTTTTGTATTTTTAATGTTTTTTTTCGTTTTCTTTTTGATCTTGGATTATGTTCTTCTTTGTAATAATATTTACCACTTTCAGAGCGTCTTCCTCATTTTCAAAACTTTCTAAAACGGGGTTCCTGGATAATGCATCTGCTTCCACGTTGTCTTTTCCCGGCGCGTAGATGATCTTGAAATCATATTGCGATAGATAGTGCATTAGGTCTCCTAAAGTTTCATCGGTTCTTGCTTTGATTCTCATTGACTCTAACGGTTTATGGTCTGAAAGAACAGTGAAATATCTACCGATCAACCAGTGTTGCCAATACTGAATCGCCTCTTTAATAGCCAGACATTCGAGATAGATTGCCTTTTTCTTTGTCTCTGTTGGTTTCAGTTTTCTTGCAAAATAGGCAACCGGATGTAACATCCCGTTGTCTCGGGGTTGTTTTAAGACAGCTCCTAAGCCGTTTCCACTTGCATCGGTATAAATGACTACCTCTTTATTTTGGTCGTATATCGAAAGGATTGGGCTTGAACAGAGGTATTCTTTGATCCTTTGAAATGACTTTTCGCATTCTTCATTCCAAATAAACTCTGTATTTTTTTCAGTAAATTGTGTAGTGGTTCTAAAAGTTTGCACGCGTCTTCTATAAATTTATAATAGAAATTAATTTTTCCGAGTAGCTGTCTCACGTTCTTTTTGTTTCTTAGGCGTTCAAATTCGCGTATCGCCTTAAGGTTATCTCTCCCTGGTCTCACACCGTCTTTTTCGATGATGTGACCCAGATATTTTACCGATTTTTCTGCGAACTTACATTTGGCTAATTTTCATCGGAAGCCTTCTCTCCTTATGACTTTCATCAACTGTTCTATGTGTTTGATATGTTGATCAAACGTTTCAGAGAAGATTAGGATGTCGGCAATGTAGTTAATGCAAAATTCTGCTAATCCGTTCCTTCTAAGAGTATTTGCCAGCACCCGTTGGAAAATCGCAGGAGAGATCTTCAGTCCGAACGGTAAACATTTCCATTGCCAGTGTCCATTTTGTGTTATGAATGCTGTCTTCTCTCGGTCCTCCTTTTTTATTGGAATTGACCAAAACGCTGAATTAATATCAAACGTTGAGAAGACATGGCAATTTCCCGCTTTTACTATGATATCTTCAATTCTTGGGAACGGTTGTGATTCCGGAACTACGATCTTGTTTATCTCTCGGAAATCAATACATAGTCTATCTCTCCGATTCGACTCTTTTTTAAAAACTAGTGTTACCGGTGCTGCAAATGGTGAACTTGATTCTTCTATGAGATCGTGTTCTAGTAATTTCGTAATCTGGAATTCTATTTCTTTCTGGTCTGGTATGCTACATCTATATGGTTTCTTTGATATGTATTTATTCTCAGTTAATTTAATGGAAACCTCTTGTGATTTCCCACATCAAATTTGTGCTTAGCAAATACGTCTTTATAATTTTCTATAAATTGGCTTACCTTTTTTTTTTTTGTAGGTTATTTAGGTGTTCTAGGTTGTCCATAGGCTTGCCCGTCTCCTCGTATTATGTAATGTTTATCTTTCTTTTTTTGTTATTTCTTCCTTCTTCTTTTCTATTAAATATTATTTCCTCTTTGTCATCTACTTTTTGACTGACTCTCAAGTTCTCGTCTTGTTTCAGTTTGAACTTTCTTATGGCGTCTAACCCTAGGATGAGATCATATGTGAAGTTATTATTGCGTATTATATAGACGTCTATTTCTTTTTCTATTTTATTAATTTTCATTCTAAGTTTCGCCCGGCTACTCGTGAAGTCTTTACCACTGACAGTTTTAAACATACTTTTATCTTTTATTATGTCTGCTTTTATTTGGTTAATGATCCTTTGGTTGATGTAGCTTGCGTTGGCTCCAGTGTCGTAGACGCCTTCAATCTCTTTCTGGTCATTGATTCTAACTCGCAGTTTTATCAGTGGTTCGTACTTCTCCGGGCCTTTTAGTTTTTTTCATTCTCATGTGGTGTTCTTGTTTCTTCATTTTCTGAGAAGAATAGTTCTAGTGAATTTACCTGTTTGGGTTTCCTTTGAGTGTTTCTGTTTCTATTTCTGCATAATTCTATTGGATGGAATCGACCCGGGAAGTTCAGTGCTTCACAGATCGTGCACGGTTGTTTCTTGAATGGTGGATTTGTATTTTTGTCCAGGTTTACCTTTTTCCCTTGTGTTTCCTTCCTTCTCCTCTGATCTTCGTATTGTCCCAAGATTCCTATTAGGTCGTTTGTTGATTGTACCCTTTCTCTTTCGATTTTATCCTGGATGTCGATAGGTAATCCAATGACAATCAAGTGTATCCTCACGTCTTCGGGCATTTTCCTTTTCACTTCTAACATTAATCGTTCCTTCTCTAAGGCATATTCAATGAACGATCCTGAAAGGTATCTGAAGTTGTAAGCGTATCGTATTGCCGACCAGCCTTTATTGGCAAAAGAGTTGAGAAATGCGTCTTTCCAGTATACCCAGTCGTATCCTTCAGCTTTCAGCAGATTTGTTTGGTACCATTTTTCTGCTGTTTTCTCTAAATACTTTTTTAAACCTCTGACTTTCTCCTCATCACTTTTGATTTTGTATTTTCTGCATTCCTCTTCATATTCTGATATCCAGTCTGTAGCTTTTTGGGTTCCGTCAAATTGTTTTATGCTAAACTTTATTTCTTCTATTTCCCGTTTATCTCGTTTTTGGAGAGGCTCTAGAAGTTTTTCCATATCTAGGCTGGACTTCTCGGTTTCTGTCTTTATTTTCCTTGTGGAGGTAATGTCTGCTTCTTCTAGGAAAATATCTCGGAATATGAAATTTAAATCCGTATCGACATACAACGCTGCCGTCTCATCGTCCATCGTGAGTTTCACGTTTCTATATTGGTCTACCTTGGTTAAACTGTTTGCGGCCTTCTTCACTGTTGGTAAATTGAATAACTGCTGATGGTAGTTTCTTGCTTGGTATTCCGGGGGAAATATAACATATTTCATCTTCTGGTCTTCTTATAGATTCTATACCTTCTATTTTCTCCCCTTTCGCGTCTTCGTTCATAACGATACGTAAGTTAACCTTCAGCGGCATGGCGTAGCGAAAATCGATTTGTAAGGTCCAAATTCGGATAATTCAGGGATCGATTCTTGGTTAAACTGTTTGCGGCCTTCTTCACTGTTGGTAAATTGAATAACTGCTGATGGTAGTTTCTTGCTTGGTATTCCGGGGGGAATATAACATATTTCATCTTCTGGTCTTCTTATAGATTCTATACCTTCTATTTTCTCCCCTTTCGCGTCTTCGTTCATAACGATACGTAAGTTAACCTTCAGCGGCATGGCGTAACGAAAATCGATTTGTAAGGTCCAAATTCGGATAATTCAGGGATCGATTCTAAGTCTGAAAATCGAGAATCAATTTTCAACGTCCCGAGCTACCGATCTTTCTTCTTCAGTCTTTAAAATCTTAAATAACTATTCTATAATCTTGTCTATCTCTAACCTAACTCTCTGTCCGTCCGTTTCAAAGGCAGCATGCCTCTTAAAAGATGGTCGTCCGTGAAACAAAAGAGGGTCGTTCTTTCTCCGAGAAACGAGGCCTGTCGTGCTACCCGTAAAACAAAAAGAATCCCTATCCCACATGAACTCTAGGGAGTTTACATATATATATATACATATATATATATGTTTACATATATATATATATATATGTCGGGTTTGGGGTAGGATCGGGGTTGTGGGCGTTTGATGAGTTTTCACTAGACATCGTTGTGGTACAACGTAAGATTTATTAGTAACAAGAGTCGCTATGACTGTGATAACAATTAACCGCTGTGGTCACACACTCGCAACACTCGCGATAATGGACTTAGGTTCACTAACGAATCCGCGGTCAACGGGATGATAATACTACGTACTCACAGAGTTCAAGTTAGGCACTTTATTAACAAGAGGTGAAATGTTCACTGATCGTAAGGATCGTGTCCTTCTCGTCAGAAGATTGCACAAGAGAATGAATCTCAGTCTCGGTGATGCCACCGAGGAAAACTATATGGGGTGTGTCTAAGGACACGCGGTCATCGGATTCGTGGAGAAAAGTCTTCGCTCGGAAAGTGAGGGAAATTGACGTTACTGTTAATTGGTCAATTTCCATGTCGATGGTTAGGGAAGGGTGCTAGCCGCCCTTAGGAGAAAGTTGCTAGTGGGGAGCATCGTTCATGAGAGAAAAAACAGATTTCTCTAACTTCCCATGGTTGGAACAAAGACTGTTTATCCGTTTGAAGGACTTTAGCTAACTCCTAAGATTTATAGCGGGTCCTCGGGCTAGCTGCACGTACTGTGGAGACGCATCGACATCTGGTAATCATCTTACTCGGAGAATAGAATCTGCGTGTGGCAAGTCACGGAACAGAGACCGTCAAGATGTTCACTGTCGAATGTCACTACCACTATTTCCTTCTTTTTCTAAGAAGAGCTCTAGAGTTACTTTCATGCCTTTGTTAGACGGAACGTTCATCCCTTGACCGCGGCTACGTTCGGCGACTGGTTGTCGCCTCGAGCCCAAGCTCACTATCATAAATCTCAAACAAATACAGTTCGGTTTGACAACGACGTTTATTTAGTTACGGCTACATTAGAAACTACAGTGTTAAGGTATCGGAGATTACAGTATTAAGGAGTTTTCCGAGGTTCCAAGGGAGGCTCCGGTGTCTTTTCGTCCCCGACATATATGTAAACTCCCTAGAGTTCATGTGGGATAGGGATTCTTTTTGTTTTACGGGTAGCACGACAGGCCTATATGTATATATATATATATGTAAACTCCCTAGAGTTCATGTGGGATAGGGATTCTTTTTGTTTTACGGGTAGCACGACAGGCCTCGTTTCTCGGAGAAAGAACGACCCTCTAATTCTTATTGTTAATGAGCAATAAACGAGTTCCTTAGAATTAATGCAGGTACGAGCAGATACTATTCAAGAGTTGTTGACTATCTCGGCCAAAGGATGGATTAGGTTAGGTGGTGCTCTCAAAGGACATAATATTTTCATTGTTGTATGCACTTGTTTGTATGCATTTTCAAGTGTATTCCAAGGCTTCTTTTAAATATGCATATTACATATATATACACAAGATTCTTTATATTGTTAAAAACGAAACAGCATCTTTCGTAATAAAAATAGTATTACTTTAAGTTGATTCCTGTTGAAGCTCCAGAAAAGTAATAATTTCAAAACGATTGAAATTAAATTAAATAATTCAATCATTCACAGTAAATAAATTACATGCCCTCTTTATGGACATAGAGAAGACATTCGACACAATAAACACGTACGTACGTTTCTAACGTAGCATGGGGTGTTTACTGCTTGCATTGTCTCTCTTGTGTTTAAATGGCTCATTGTTGCTGTCCCTCATAATGTCCCTCATTGTGTCGAATGTCTTCTAGAACCTAGAACACCTAAATAACCTACAAAAAAAAGGTAAGCCAACTTATAGAAAATTATAAAGACGTATTTGCTAAGCACAAATTTTATGTGGGAAATCACAAGAGGTTTCCATTAAATTAACTGAGAATAAATACATATCAAAGAAACCATATAGATGTAGCATACCAGACCAGAAAGAAATAGAATTCCAGATTACGAAATTACTAGAACACGATCTCATAGAAGAATCAAGTTCACCATTTGCAGCACCGGTAACACTAGTTTTAAAAAAAGAGTCGAATCGGAGAGATAGACTATGTATTGATTTCCGAGAGATAAACAAGATCGTAGTTCCGGAATCACAACCGTTCCCAAGAATTGAAGATTCGTCACGAAGACACGTCAACGGGAGTCGTAAATTCCCGTTACGATTATAATAATCGACGCCACGAGCAGATCGATCCCCTGATTTCCTTTCAGATATTCGGGGTGATTGTTGAGGTATAACGCTGTGGTTCACAGGGTTATAAAATTTATATATTTCCAACAACTTAATACACCAACGATGAATAACAATATATTACAAAGACTGACGAGACTGAGTAGATAGAATTATAATTGTTAGACTTGGACACGAATCGGAGATTTGAACTGTTGATTGCTCGAAAGAAGAACGAAGAATGACTTCTAGACTTGACCCTCCTGTTGCCGTAGGTGAAGTGAGGGAAAGCGTCCGCGATGCTGATTGGTCAGGCCCAATGTGGAGGAAGAAGCCTCCTACCAACGTGATGATATTGTTCATGGGAAAAACCAGCTTTTCCGTTAGGTAGCTATTTAGTTTTTCCCATTAGGTCACTTCCGGCTTGCTCCGTAATTTTTTAATAGCCTAATAAACTCAAGAACCTTTCCTAAATCTGGACATAAACCGAAAATACTTCTAGACAAGTAAGTTGATTGACAACATGTGGAAACAATTAAATTAGAAGTTGACGGTTTATGGTGGGTCCGTGAGTTTATTGAGGGTCGGGACAAAGGTCAGTGGGCCGCTGACTGCCAGGTAGCGTCGGCTGGGCTGTATATGTTCCATGCGACGCAACAAAAAGTGTAAGATAGTTTATATCAATGTAATCAGTATTGAACGATACTATATATCTCATTTGTTTTGGCAAAAAATTTTCATGCTTGTAATGTCAAAAATTTAGAAAGAACGAGTTCCAGCGTCGGAAGATAAGTCAACGATTGCAT
>JAFJHM010000180.1:0-28706 GCA_019201815.1 Bombus balteatus
ACTTTGAATTTTTCGCATCGGTCCGCAACTACCGAATCTTCCTTCCGAAATGAACTCCTCAAAAAGCGTTATAAGGTAGGAAAATTTTGCATAAATAGTTATATTTCTATTAAATACATCAGGATTAAACGTTTATTTTATCCCTGGAACGTTTAAAACATCGGACCGATGCGACGCGACGTTGGGACTTTGAAATATTTCGGCCGGTGCGAAAAGACCGAAAAGATTATTTCGAGTTATTTCGTTAAAAGCGTTATAAGGTAGGAATATTTTTGCATAAATCGTGTATCTCGACGAAATACGTCGGGATTAAGCGTTTATTTTGTTCTCAGGTCGCTCTAAAAGTTTCGATACGCACGTTGGGACTTGGAAAATTTTTCAGGTCGAAAAGGTTTTTCGAGTTATTTCGCTAAAAGCGTTATAAGGTTGGAATATTTTTGCATAAATCGTTATATTTCTATTAAATACATCGGGATTAAACGTTTATTTTATCCCTGGAACGTTTAGAAACATCGGACCGATGCGACGCGACGTTGGGACTTTGAAATATTTCGGCCGGTGCGAAAAGACCGAAAAGATTATTTCGAGTTATTTCGCTAAAAGCGTTATAAGGTAGGAATATTTTTGCATAAATAGTTATATTTCTATTAAATACATCGGGATTAAACGTTTATTTTATCCCTGGAACGTTTAGAAACATCGGACCGATGCGACGCGACGTTGGGACTTTGAAATATTTCGGCCGGTGCGAAAAGACCGAAAAGATTATTTCGAGTTATTTCGTTAAAAAGCGTTATAAGGTAGGAATATTTTTGCATAAATCGATGTATCTCGACGAAATACGTCGGGATGAAGCGTTTATTTCGTTCTCGGGTCGCTCTAAAAGTTTCGATTTTGCACGTTGGGACTTGGAAAAGTTTTCAGGTCGAAAGGTTTTTTCGAGTTATTTCGTTAAAAAGCGTTATAAGGTAGGAATATTTTTGCATAAATAGTTATATTTTTATTAAATACATCGGGATTAAACGTTTATTTTATCCCTGGAACGTTTAGAAACATCGGACCGATGCGACGCGACGTTGGGACTTTTGAAATATTTCGGCCGGTGCGAAAAGACCGAAAAGATTATTTCGAGTTATTTCGTTAAAAAGCGTTATAAGGTAGGAATATTTTTGCATAAATCGATGTATCTCGACGAAATACGTCGGGATTAAGCGTTTATTTCTTTCTCGGGTCGCTCTAAAAAGTTTCGATTTTGCACGTTGGGACTTGGAGAAATTTTCAGGTCGAAAGGTTTTTTTCGAGTTATTTCGTTAAAAGCGTTATAAGGTAGGAATATTTTTGCATAAATAGTTATATTTCTATTAAATACATCGGGATTAAACGTTTATTTTATCCCTGGAACGTTTAGAAACATCGGACCGATGCGACGCGACGTTGGGACTTTGAAATATTTCGGCCGGTGCGAAAAGACCGAAAAGATTATTTCGAGTTATTTCGTTAAAAAGCGTTATAAGGTAGGAATATTTTTGCATAAATCGATGTATCTCGACGAAATACGTCGGGATTAAGCGTTTATTTCGTTCTCGGGTCGCTCTAAAAGTTTCGATTTTGCACGTTGGGACTTGGAAAATTTTCAGGTCGAAAAGTTTTTTCGAGTTATTTCGCTAAAAAGCGTTATAAGGTAGGAATATTTTTGCATAAATAGTTATATTTCTATTAAATACATCGGGATTAAACGTTTATTTTATCCCTGGAACGTTTAGAAACATCGGACCGATGCGACGCGACGTTGGGACTTTGAAATATTTCGGCCGGTGCGAAAAGACCGAAAAGATTATTTCGAGTTATTTCGCTAAAAAGCGTTATAAGGTAGGAATATTTTTGCATAAATAGTTATATTTCTATTAAATACATCGGGATTAAACGTTTATTTTATCCCTGGAACGTTTAGAAACATCGGACCGATGCGACGCGACGTTGGGGCTTTGAAATATTTCGGCCGGTGCGAAAAGACCGAAAAGATTATTTCGAGTTATTTCGTTAAAAAGCGTTATAAGGTAGGAATATTTTTGCATAAATAGTTATATTTCTATTAAATACATCGGGATTAAACGTTTATTTTATCCCTGGAACGTTAAAAAAAAACGGACCGATGCGACACGACGTTGGGACTTTGAATTTTTTCGCATCGGTCCGCAACTACCGAATCTTCCTTTCGAAATAACTCCTCAAAAAGCGTTATAAGGTAACGAATTTTTACTGAAATCGTTATAGTTCGACGAATTCTAGCCGAACGTAACGATTTCTTTTTATTTTTAAAAAACTTCATCCTCCGGACCTACCTAACCGGGACGTTGGGTCTTAGAACTTTTCGCACCGCTCCGAAAGTACCGCATCTACTTATCGAAATAACTCCTCAAAAAGCGTTATAAGGTTGGAATATTTTTGCATAAATAGTTATATTTCTATTAAATACATCGGGATTAAACGTTTATTTTATCCCTGGAACGTTTAGAAACATCGGACCGATGCGACGCGACGTTGGGACTTTGAAATATTTCGGCCGGTGCGAAAAGACCGAAAAGATTATTTCGAGTTATTTCGCTAAAAAGCGTTATAAGGTAGGAATATTTTTGCATAAATAATTATATTTCTATTAAATACATCGGGATTAAACGTTTATTTTATCCCTGGAACGTTTAGAAACATCGGACCGATGCGACGCGACGTTGGGACTTTGAAATATTTCGGCCGGTGCGAAAAGACCGAAAAGATTATTTCGAGTTATTTCGTTAAAAAGCGTTATAAGGTAGGAATATTTTTGCATAAATCGTTATATCTCGACGAAATACGTCGGGATGAAACGTTTATTTCGTTCTCGGGTCGCTCTAAAAAGTTTCGATTTTGCACGTTGGGACTTGGAAAAATTTTCAGGTCGAAAAGTTTTTCGAGTTATTTCGTTAAAAGCGTTATAAGGTAGGAATATTTTTGCATAAATAGTTATATTTCTATTAAATACATCGGGATTAAACGTTTATTTTATCCCTGGAACGTTTAGAAACATCGGACCGATGCGACGCGACGTTGGGACTTTGAAATATTTCGGCCGGTGCGAAAAGACCGAAAAGATTATTTCGAGTTATTTCGTTAAAAGCGTTATAAGGTAGGAATATTTTTGCATAAATCGATGTATCTCGACGAAATACGTCGGGATTAAGCGTTTATTTCGTTCTCGGGTCGCTCAAAAAAGTTTCGATTTTGCACGTTGGGACTTGAAAATTTTCAGGTCGAAAAGTTTTTTCGAGTTATTTCGTTAAAAGCGTTATAAGGTAGGAATATTTTTGCATAAATCGTTATATCTATTAAATACATCGGGATTAAGCGTTTATTTTCGTTCTCGGTCGTCGCTAAAAAGTTCCGATTTTGCACGTTGGGACTTGGAAAAATTTTCAGGTCGAAAAGTTTTTCGAGTTATTTCGCTAAAAGCGTTATAAGGTAGGAATATTTTTGCATAAATAGTTATATTTCTATTAAATACATCGGGATTAAACGTTTATTTTATCCCTGGAACGTTTAGAAACATCGGACCGATGCGACGCGACGTTGGGACTTTGAAATATTTCGGCCGGTGCGAAAAGACCGAAAAGATTATTTCGAGTTATTTCGTTAAAAGCGTTATAAGGTAGGAATATTTTTGCATAAATCGATGTATCTCGACGAAATACGTCGGGATTAAACGTTTATTTTATCCCTGGGACGCTCTAAAAATGTACCGATTTTGCGACGTTGGGACTTTGAAAATTTTCGCGGTGCAAAAGGCCGAAAAGTTTTTCGAGTTATTTCGTTAAAAAGCGTTATAAGGTAGGAATATTTTTTGCATAAATCGTTATATTTCTATTAAATACATCGGGATTAAACGTTTATTTTATCCCTGGAACGTTTAGAAAAATCGGACCGATGCGACGCGACGTTGGGACTTTGAAATATTTCGGCCGGTGCGAAAAGACCGAAAAGATTATTTCGAGTTATTTCGTTAAAAAGCGTTATAAGGTAGGAATTTTTTGCATAAATCGTTATATTTCTACTAAATACATCGGGATTAAACGTTTATTTTACCCTGGAACGTTTAGAAACATCGGACCGATGCGACGCGACGTTGGGACTTTGAAATATTTCGGCCGGTGCGAAAAGACCGAAAAGATTATTTCGAGTTATTTCGTTAAAAAGCGTTATAAGGTAGGAATATTTTTGCATAAATCGATATATCTCGACGAAATACGTCGGGATTAAGCGTTTATTTGTGTCTCCGGGACGCTCTAAAAATCGTACCGATTTTGCACGTTGGGACTTTGAAAAATTTTCTCGAGGTCGAAAAGGTTTTTTCGAGTTATTTCGTTAAAAAGCGTTATAAGGTAGGAATATTTTTGCATAAATCGTTATATCTCGACGAAATACATCGGGATTAAACGTTTATTTTATCCCTGGAACGTTTAGAAACATCGGACCGATGCGACGCGACGTTGGGGCTTTGAAATATTTCGGCCGGTGCGAAAAGACCGAAAAGATTATTTCGAGTTATTTCGCTAAAAAGCGTTATAAGGTAGGAATATTTTTGCATAAATAGTTATATTTCTATTAAATACATCGGGATTAAACGTTTATTTTATCCCTGGAACGTTTAGAAACATCGGACCGATGCGACGCGACGTTGGGGCTTTGAAATATTTCGGCCGGTGCGAAAAGACCGAAAAGATTATTTCGAGTTATTTCGTTAAAAAGCGTTATAAGGTAGGAATATTTTTGCATAAATCGATGTATCTCGACGAAATACATCGGGATTAAACGTTTATTTCGTTCTCGGGTCGCTCAAAAAGTTTCGATTTTGCACGTTGGGACTTGGAAAATTTTCAGGTCGAAAAGTTTTTCGAGTTATTTCGTTAAAAAGCGTTATAAGGTAGGAATATTTTTGCATAAATAGTTATATTTCTATTAAATACATCGGGATTAAACGTTTATTTTATCCCTGGAACGTTTAGAAACATCGGACCGATGCGACGCGACGTTGGGGCTTTGAAATATTTCGGCCGGTGCGAAAAGACCGAAAAGATTATTTCGAGTTATTTCGTTAAAAAGCGTTATAAGGTAGGAATATTTTTGCATAAATCGTTATATCTCGACGAAATACATCGGGATTAAACGTTTATTTTATCCCTGGAACGTTTAAAAAACGGACCGATGCGACACGACGTTGGGACTTTGAAATTTTTTCGCCGGTGCGCAAATACCGAAAAGTTCTTTCGAGTTATTTCGCTCAAAGAGCGTTATAAGGTTGGAATATTTTTGCATAAATAGTTATATTTCTATTAAATACATCGGGATTAAACGTTTATTTTATCCCTGGAACGTTAAAAAAAACGGACCGATGCGACGCGACGTTGGGACTTTGAAATTTTTCGGCCGGTGCGAAAAGACCGAAAAGATTATTTCGAGTTATTTCGCTAAAAAGCGTTATAAGGTAGGAATATTTTTGCATAAATAATTATATTTCTATTAAATACATCGGGATTAAACGTTTATTTTATCCCTGGAACGTTTAGAAACATCGGACCGATGCGACGCGACGTTGGGACTTTGAAATATTTCGGCCGGTGCGAAAAGACCGAAAAGATTATTTCGAGTTATTTCGTTAAAAAGCGTTATAAGGTAGGAATATTTTTGCATAAATCGATGTATCTCGACGAAATACGTCGGGATTAAGCGTTTATTTCGTTCTCGGGTCGCTCTAAAAAGTTTCGATTTTGCACGTTGGGACTTGGAGAAATTTTCAGGTCGAAAGGTTTTTTCGAGTTATTTCGTTAAAAAGCGTTATAAGGTAGGAATATTTTTGCATAAATAGTTATATTTCTATTAAATACATCGGGATTAAACGTTTATTTTATCCCTGGAACGTTTAGAAACATCGGACCGATGCGACGCGACGTTGGGACTTTGAAATATTTCGGCCGCTGCGAAAAGACCGAAAAGATTATTTCGAGTTATTTCGCTAAAAAGCGTTATAAGGTAGGAATATTTTTGCATAAATAGTTATATTTCTATTAAATACATCGGGATTAAACGTTTATTTTATCCCTGGAACGTTAAAAAAAAACGGACCGATGCGACACGACGTTGGGACTTTGAATTTTTTCGCATCGGTCCGCAACTACCGAATCTTCCTTTCGAAATAACTCCTCAAAGAGCGTTATAAGGTTGGAATATTTTTGCATAAATAGTTATATTTCTATTAAATACATCGGGATTAAACGTTTATTTTATCCCTGGAACGTTTAGAAACATCGGACCGATGCGACGCGTCGTTGGGACTTTGAAATATTTCGGCCGGTGCGAAAAGACCGAAAAGATTATTTCGAGTTATTTCGTTAAAAAGCGTTATAAGGTAGGAATATTTTTGCATAAATCGATGTATCTCGACGAAATACGTCGGGATTAAGCGTTTATTTTGTTCTCGGGTCGCTCTAAAAAGTTTCGATTTTGCACGTTGGGACTTGGAAAAGTTTTCAGGTCGAAAGGTTTTTTTCGAGTTATTTCGCTAAAAAGCGTTATAAGGTTGGAATACTTTTTGCATAAATCGTTATATTTCTATTAAATACATCGGGATTAAACGTTTATTTTATCCCTGGAACGTTTAGGAACATCGGACCGATGCGACGCGACGTTGGGACTTTGAAATATATCGGCCGGTGCGAAAAGACCGAAAAGATTATTTCGAGTTATTTCGCTAAAAAGCGTTATAAGGTAGGAATATTTTTGCATAAATAATTATATTTCTATTAAATACATCGGGATTAAACGTTTATTTTATCCCTGGAACGTTTAGAAACATCGGTCCGATGCGACGCGACGTTGGGACTTTGAAATATTTCGGCCGGTGCGAAAAGACCGAAAAGATTATTTCGAGTTATTTCGTTAAAAAGCGTTATAAGGTAGGAATATTTTTGCATAAATCGATGTATCTCGACGAAATACGTCGGGATGAAGCGTTTATTTCGTTCTCGGGTCGCTCTAAAAAGTTTCGATTTTGCACGTTGGGACTTGGAAAATTTTTCAGGTCGAAAGGTTTTTTCGAGTTATTTCGTTAAAAAGCGTTATAAGGTAGGAATATTTTTGCATAAATAGTTATATTTTTATTAAATACATCGGGATTAAACGTTTATTTTATCCCTGGAACGTTTAGAAACATCGGACCGATGCGACGCGACGTTGGGACTTTGAAATATTTCGGCCGGTGCGAAAAGACCGAAAAGATTATTTCGAGTTATTTCGTTAAAAAGCGTTATAAGGTAGGAATATTTTTGCATAAATCGATGTATCTCGACGAAATACGTCGGGATTAAGCGTTTATTTCTTTCTCGGGTCGCTCTAAAAAGTTTCGATTTTGCACGTTGGGACTTGGAGAAATTTTCAGGTCGAAATGTTTTTTCGAGTTATTTCGTTAAAAAGCTTTATAAGGTAGGAATATTTTTGCATAAATAGTTATATTTCTATTAAATACATCGGGATTAAACGTTTATTTTATCCCTGGAACGTTTAGAAACATCGGACCGGTGCGACGCGACGTTGGGACTTTGAAATATTTCGGCCGGTGCGAAAAGACCGAAAAGATTATTTCGAGTTATTTCGCTAAAAAGCGTTATAAGGTAGCAATATTTTTGCATAAATAGTTATATTTCTATTAAATACATCGGGATTAAACGTTTATTTTATCCCTGGAACGTTTAGAAACATCGGACCGATACGACGCGACGTTGGGGCTTTGAAATATTTCGGCCGGTGCGAAAAGACCGAAAAGATTATTTCGAGTTATTTCGCTAAAAAGCGTTATAAGGTAGGAATATTTTTGCATAAATAGTTATATTTCTATTAAATACATCGGGATTAAACGTTTATTTTATCCCTGGAACGTTAAAAAAAACGGACCGATGCGACACGACGTTGGGACTTTGAATTTTTTCGCATCGGTCCGCAACTACCGAATCTTCCTTTCGAAATAACTCCTCAAAAAGCGTTATAAGGTAACGAAATTTTTACTGAAATCGTTATAGTTCGACGAATTCTAGCCGAACGTAACGATTTCTTTTTATTTTTTTAAAAAACTTCATCCTCCGGACCTACCTAACCGGGACGCGGGTCTTAGAACTTTTTCGCACCGCTCCGAAAGTACCGCATCTACTTATCGAAATAACTCCTCAAAAAGCGTTATAAGGTTGGAATATTTTTGCATAAATAGTTATATTTCTATTAAATACATCGGGATTAAACGTTTATTTTATCCCTGGAACGTTTAGAAACATCGGACCGATGCGACGCGACGTTGGGACTTTGAAATATTTCGGCCGGTGCGAAAAGACCGAAAAGATTATTTCGAGTTATTTCGCTAAAAAGCGTTATAAGGTAGGAATATTTTTGCATAAATAATTATATTTCTATTAAATACATCGGGATTAAACGTTTATTTTATCCCTGGAACGTTTAGAAACATCGGACCGATGCGACGCGACGTTGGGACTTTGAAATATTTCGGCCGGTGCGAAAAGACCGAAAAGATTATTTCGAGTTATTTCGTTAAAAAGCGTTATAAGGTAGGAATATTTTTGCATAAATCGATGTATCTCGACGAAATACGTCGGGATGAAGCGTTTATTTCGTTCTCGGGTCGCTCTAAAAAGTTTCGATTTTGCACGTTGGGACTTGGAAAAGTTTTCAGGTCGAAAAGATTTTTTCGAGTTATTTCGTTAAAAGCGTTATAAGGTAGGAATATTTTTGCATAAATAGTTATATTTCTATTAAATACATCGGGATTAAACGTTTATTTTATCCCTGGAACGTTTAGAAACATCGGACCGATGCGACGCGACGTTGGGACTTTGAAATATTTCGGCCGGTGCGAAAAGACCGAAAAGATTATTTCGAGTTATTTCGTTAAAAAGCGTTATAAGGTAGGAATATTTTTGCATAAATCGATGTATCTCGACGAAATACGTCGGGATTAAGCGTTTATTTCTTTCTCGGGTCGCTCTAAAAAGTTTCGATTTTGCACGTTGGGACTTGGAGAAATTTTCAGGTCGAAAGGTTTTTTTCGAGTTATTTCGTTAAAAAGCGTTATAAGGTAGGAATATTTTTGCATAAATAGTTATATTTCTATTAAATACATCGGGATTAAACGTTTATTTTATCCCTGGAACGTTTAGAAACATCGGACCGATGCGACGCGACGTTGGGACTTTGAAATATTTCGGCCGGTGCGAAAAGACCGAAAAGATTATTTCGAGTTATTTCGTTAAAAAGCGTTATAAGGTAGGAATATTTTTGCATAAATAGTTATATTTCTATTAAATACATCGGGATTAAACGTTTATTTTATCCCTGGAACGTTTAGAAACATCGGACCGATGCGACGCGACGTTGGGACTTTGAAATATTTCGGCCGGTGCGAAAAGACCGAAAAGATTATTTCGAGTTATTTCGCTAAAAAGCGTTATAAGGTAGGAATATTTTTGCATAAATCGATGTATCTCGACGAAATACGTCGGGATTAAGCGTTTATTTCGTTCTCGGGTCGCTCTAAAAAGTTTCGATTTTGCACGTTGGGACTTGGAGAAATTTTCAGGTCGAAAGGTTTTTTCGAGTTATTTCGTTAAAAAGCGTTATAAGGTAGGAATATTTTTGCATAAATAGTTATATTTCTATTAAATACATCGGGATTAAACGTTTATTTTATCCCTGGAACGTTTAGAAACATCGGACCGATGCGACGCGACGTTGGGACTTTGAAATATTTCGGCCGGTGCGAAAAGACCGAAAAGATTATTTCGAGTTATTTCGCTAAAAAGCGTTATAAGGTAGGAATATTTTTGCATAAATAGTTATATTTCTATTAAATACATCGGGATTAAACGTTTATTTTATCCCTGGAACGTTTAGAAACATCGGACCGATGCGACGCGACGTTGGGACTTTGAAATATTTCGGCCGGTGCGAAAAGACCGAAAAGATTATTTCGAGTTATTTCGCTAAAAAGCGTTATAAGGTAGGAATATTTTTGCATAAATCGATGTATCTCGACGAAATACGTCGGGATTAAGCGTTTATTTCGTTCTCGGGTCGCTCTAAAAAGTTTTCGATTTTGCACGTTGGGACTTGGAGAAATTTTCAGGTCGAAAGGTTTTTTCGAGTTATTTCGTTAAAAAGCGTTATAAGGTAGGAATATTTTTGCATAAATAGTTATATTTCTATTAAATACATCGGGATTAAACGTTTATTTTATCCCTGGAACGTTTAGAAACATCGGACCGATGCGACGCGACGTTGGGACTTTGAAATATTTCGGCCGGTGCGAAAAGACCGAAAAGATTATTTCGAGTTATTTCGCTAAAAAGCGTTATAAGGTAGGAATATTTTTGCATAAATAGTTATATTTCTATTAAATACATCGGGATTAAACGTTTATTTTATCCCTGGAACGTTTAGAAACATCGGACCGATGCGACGCGACGTTGGGACTTTGAAATATTTCGGCCGGTGCGAAAAGACCGAAAAGATTATTTCGAGTTATTTCGTTAAAAAGCGTTATAAGGTAGGAATATTTTTGCATAAATCGATGTATCTCGACGAAATACATCGGGATGAAGCGTTTATTTCGTTCTCGGGTCGCTCTAAAAAGTTTCGATTTTGCACGTTGGGACTTGGAAAAGTTTTCAGGTCGAAAGGTTTTTTCGAGTTATTTCGTTAAAAAGCGTTATAAGGTAGGAATATTTTTGCATAAATAGTTATATTTTTATTAAATACATCGGGATTAAACGTTTATTTTATCCCTGGAACGTTTAGAAACATCGGACCGGTGCGACGCGACGTTGGGACTTTGAAATATTTCGGCCGGTGCGAAAAGACCGAAAAGATTATTTCGAGTTATTTCGCTAAAAAGCGTTATAAGGTAGCAATATTTTTGCATAAATAGTTATATTTCTATTAAATACATCGGGATTAAACGTTTATTTTATCCCTGGAACGTTTAGAAACATCGGACCGATGCGACGCGACGTTGGGGCTTTGAAATATTTCGGCCGGTGCGAAAAGACCGAAAAGATTATTTCGAGTTATTTCGCTAAAAAGCGTTATAAGGTAGGAATATTTTTGCATAAATAGTTATATTTCTATTAAATACATCGGGATTAAACGTTTATTTTATCCCTGGAACGTTAAAAAAAAACGGACCGATGCGACACGACGTTGGGACTTTGAATTTTTTCGCATCGGTCCGCAACTACCGAATCTTCCTTCCGAAATAACTCCTCAAAAAGCGTTATAAGGTAACGAAATTTTTACTGAAATCGTTATAGTTCGACGAATTCTAGCCGAACGTAACGATTTCTTTTGATTTTTTTAAAAAACTTCATCCTCCGGACCTACCTAACCGGGACGCGGGTCTTAGAACTTTTTCGCACCGCTCCGAAAGTACCGCATCTACTTATCGAAATAACTCCTCAAAAAGCGTTATAAGGTTGGAATATTTTTGCATAAATAGTTATATTTCTATTAAATACATCGGGATTAAACGTTTATTTTATCCCTGGAACGTTTAGAAACATCGGACCGATGCGACGCGACGTTGGGACTTTGAAATATTTCGGCCGGTGCGAAAAGACCGAAAAGATTATTTCGAGTTATTTCGCTAAAAAGCGTTATAAGGTAGGAATATTTTTGCATAAATCGATGTATCTCGACGAAATACGTCGGGATTAAGCGTTTATTTTGTTCTCGGGTCGCTCTAAAAAGTTTCGATGTTTGCACGTTGGGACTTGGAAAAGTTTTCAGGTCGAAAAGGTTTTTTCGAGTTATTTCGCTAAAAAGCGTTATAAGGTTGGAATACTTTTTGCATAAATCGTTATATTTCTATTAAATACATCGGGATTAAACGTTTATTTTATCCCTGGAACGTTTAGAAACATCGGACCGATGCGACGCGACGTTGGGACTTTGAAATATTTCGGCCGGTGCGAAAAGACCGAAAAGATTATTTCGAGTTATTTCGTTAAAAGCGTTATAAGGTAGGAATATTTTTGCATAAATCGATGTATCTCGACGAAATACGTCGGGATGAAGCGTTTATTTCGTTCTCGGGTCGCTCTAAAACGTTTCGATTTTGCACGTTGGGACTTGGAAAAATTTTCAGGTCGAAAGGTTTTTTCGAGTTATTTCGTTAAAAAGCGTTATAAGGTAGGAATATTTTTGCATAAATAGTTATATTTCTATTAAATACATCGGGATTAAACGTTTATTTTATCCCTGGAACGTTTAGAAACATCGGACCGATGCGACGCGACGTTGGGACTTTGAAATATTTCGGCCGGTGCGAAAAGACCGAAAAGATTATTTCGAGTTATTTCGTTAAAAAGCGTTATAAGGTAGGAATATTTTTGCATAAATCGATGTATCTCGACGAAATACGTCGGGATGAAGCGTTTATTTCGTTCTCGGGTCGCTCTAAAAAGTTTTCGATTTTGCACGTTGGGACTTGGAAAAGTTTTCAGGTGCGAAAGGTTTTTTCGAGTTATTTCGTTAAAAGCGTTATAAGGTAGGAATATTTTTTGCATAAATATTAAATAAATAGTTATATTTCTATTAAATACATCGGGATTAAACGTTTATTTTATCCCTGGAACGTTTAGAAACATCGGACCGATGCGACGCGACGTTGGGACTTTGAAATATTTCGGCCGGTGCGAAAAGACCGAAAAGATTATTTCGAGTTATTTCGCTAAAAAGCGTTATAAGGTAGGAATATTTTTGCATAAATAGTTATATTTCTATTAAATACATCGGGATTAAACGTTTATTTTATCCCTGGAACGTTTAGAAACATCGGACCGATGCGACGCGACGTTGGGACTTTGAAATATTTCGGCCGGTGCGAAAAGACCGAAAAGATTATTTCGAGTTATTTCGCTAAAAGCGTTATAAGGTAGGAATATTTTTGCATAAATAGTTATATTTCTATTAAATACATCGGGATTAAACGTTTATTTTATCCCTGGAACGTTTAGAAACATCGGACCGATGCGACGCGACGTTGGGACTTTGAAATATTTCGGCCGGTGCGAAAAGACCGAAAAGATTATTTCGAGTTATTTCGTTAAAAGCGTTATAAGGTAGGAATATTTTTGCATAAATCGATGTATCTCGACGAAATACGTCGGGATTAAGCGTTTATTTCGTTCTCGGGTCGCTCTAAAAAAGTTTCGATTTTGCACGTTGGGACTTGGAAAATTTTCAGGCCGAAAGGTTTTTTCGAGTTATTTCGTTAAAAGCGTTATAAGGTAGGAATATTTTTGCATAAATAGTTATATTTCTATTAAATACATCGGGATTAAACGTTTATTTTATCCCTGGAACGTTTAGAAACATCGGACCGATGCGACGCGACGTTGGGACTTTGAAATATTTCGGCCGGTGCGAAAAGACCGAAAAGATTATTTCGAGTTATTTCGCTAAAAAGCGTTATAAGGTAGGAATATTTTTGCATAAATAGTTATATTTCTATTAAATACATCGGGATTAAACGTTTATTTTATCCCTGGAACGTTTTAAAACATCGGACCGATGCGACGCGACGTTGGGACTTTGAAATATTTCGGCCGGTGCGAAAAGACCGAAAAGATTATTTCGAGTTATTTCGTTAAAAAGCGTTATAAGGTAGGAATATTTTTGCATAAATCGTTGTATCTCGACGAAATACGTCGGGATGAAACGTTTATTTCGTTCTCTGGATCGCTCTCAAAAAGTTTCGATGGACGCACGTTGGGACTTGGAAAATTTTTCAGGTCCGAAAGGTTTTTCGAGTTATTTCGTTAAAAGCGTTATAAGGTAGGAATATTTTTGCATAAATAGTTATATTTTTATTAAATATATCGGGATTAAACGTTTATTTTATCCCTGGAACGTTTAGAAACATCGGACCGATGCGACGCGACGTTGGGACTTTGAAATATTTCGGCCGGTGCGAAAAGACCGAAAAGATTATTTCGAGTTATTTCGCTAAAAAGCGTTATAAGGTAGGAATATTTTTGCATAAATAGTTATATTTCTATTAAATACATCGGGATTAAACGTTTATTTTATCCCTGGAACGTTTAGAAACATCGGACCGATGCGACGCGACGTTGGGACTTTGAAATATTTCGGCCGGTGCGAAAAGACCGAAAAGATTATTTCGAGTTATTTCGCTAAAAAGCGTTATAAGGTAGGAATATTTTTGCATAAATAGTTATATTTCTATTAAATACATCGGGATTAAACGTTTATTTTATCCCTGGAACGTTAAAAACACGGACCGATGCACGCGACGTTGGGACTTTGAAATATTTTCGGCCGGTGCGAAAAGACCGAAAAGATTATTTCAGTTATTTTCGAAAGCGTTATAAGGTAGGAATTTTTTGCATAAATCGATGTATTTCGACGAAATACGTCGGGATTAAACGTTTATTTCGTTCTCAGGTCGCTCTAAAACGTTTCGATTTTGCGAGACGTTGGGACTTGGAAAATTTGTCTTCAGGTACCGAAAGGTTTTTTCGAGTTATTTCGCTAAAAAGCGTTATAAGGTTAGGAATATTTTTGCATAAATAGTTATATTTCTATTAAATACATCGGGATTAAACGTTTATTTTATCCCTGGAACGTTTAGGAAACATCGGACCGATGCGACGCGACGTTGGGACTTTGAAATATTTCGGCCGGTGCGAAAAGACCGAAAAGATTATTTCGAGTTATTTCGTTAAAAGCGTTATAAGGTAGGAATATTTTTGCATAAATCGATGTATCTCGACGAAATACGTCGGGATTAAGCGTTTATTTTGTTCTCGGGTCGCTCTAAAAGTTTCGATTTTGCACGTTGGGACTTGGAAAGTTTTCAGGTCGAAAAGAAAGGTTTTTCGAGTTATTTCGTTAAAAAGCGTTATAAGGTTGGAATATTTTTGCATAAATCGTTATATTTCTATTAAATACATCGGGATTAAACGTTTATTTTATCCTGGAACGTTTAGAAACATCGGACCGATGCGACGCGACGTTGGGACTTTGAAATATTTCGGCCGGTGCGAAAAGACCGAAAAGATTATTTCGAGTTATTTCGTTAAAAGCGTTATAAGGTAGGAATATTTTTGCATAAATCGTTGTATCTCGACGAAATACGTCGGGATTAAACGTTTATTTCGTTCTCGGGTCGCTCTAAACGTTTCGATGTTTGCACGTTGGGACTTGGAAATATTTTTTCAGGTCGAGACCGAAAGGTTTTTTCGAGTTATTTCGTTAAAAGCGTTATAAGGTAGGAATATTTTTGCATAAATAGTTATATTTCTATTAAATACATCGGGATTAAACGTTTATTTTATCCCTGGAACGTTTAGAAACATCGGACCGATGCGACGCGACGTTGGGACTTTGAAATATTTCGGCCGGTGCGAAAAGACCGAAAAGATTATTTCGAGTTATTTCGTTAAAAAGCGTTATAAGGTAGGAATATTTTTGCATAAATCGTTATATCTCGACGAAATACGTCGGGATTAAGCGTTTATTTCGTTCTCGGGTCGCTCTAAAAAGTTTCGATTTTGCACGTTGGGACTTGGAAAAATTTTCAGGTCGAAAAGGTTTTTTCGAGTTATTTCGTTAAAAGCGTTATAAGGTAGGAATATTTTTGCATAAATAGTTATATTTCTATTAAATACATCGGGATTAAACGTTTATTTTATCCCTGGAACGTTTAGAAACATCGGACCGATGCGACGCGACGTTGGGACTTTGAAATATTTCGGCCGGTGCGAAAAGACCGAAAAGATTATTTCGAGTTATTTCGCTAAAAAGCGTTATAAGGTAGGAATATTTTTGCATAAATAGTTATATTTCTATTAAATACATCGGGATTAAACGTTTATTTTATCCCTGGAACGTTTAGAAACATCGGACCGATGCGACGCGACGTTGGGACTTTGAAATATTTCGGCCGGTGCGAAAAGACCGAAAAGATTATTTCGAGTTATTTCGTTAAAAGCGTTATAAGGTAGGAATATTTTTGCATAAATAGTTATATTTCTATTAAATACATCGGGATTAAACGTTTATTTTATCCTGGGACGTTAAAAACGGACCGATGCGCACGACGTTGGGACTTTGAATTTTTCGCACGGTCGAATACCGAATGTTCCTTTCGAGTTATTTCCTCAAAAAGCGTTATAAGGTACGAATATTTTTACTTAAATCGTTATATTTCGACGAATTATAGCCGGACGTAACGTTTTTTTATCTCTAAAACGTTTCAATCCTCGGACCGTGCAACCGGGACGTTGGGTCTTAGAAATTTTCGCACCGCTGCGAAAAGTACCGATTACTTTTCGAATTATTTCGCTAAAAAGCGTTATAAGGTTGGAATATTTTTGCATAAATAGTTATATTTCTATTAAATACATCGGGATTAAACGTTTATTTTATCCCTGGAACGTTTAGAAACATCGGACCGATGCGACGCGACGTTGGGACTTTGAAATATTTCGGCCGGTGCGAAAAGACCGAAAAGATTATTTCGAGTTATTTCGTTAAAAAGCGTTATAAGGTAGGAATATTTTTGCATAAATCGATGTATCTCGACGAAATACGTCGGGATTAAGCGTTTATTTCGTTCTCGGGTCGCTCTAAAAAGTTTCGATTTTGCACGTTGGGACTTGGAAAAGTTTTCAGGTCGAAAGGTTTTTTCGAGTTATTTCGTTAAAAGCGTTATAAGGTAGGAATATTTTTGCATAAATAGTTATATTTCTATTAAATACATCGGGATTAAACGTTTATTTTATCCCTGGAACGTTTAGAAACATCGGACCGATGCGACGCGACGTTGGGACTTTGAAATATTTCGGCCGGTGCGAAAAGACCGAAAAGATTATTTCGAGTTATTTCGCTAAAAAGCGTTATAAGGTAGGAATATTTTTGCATAAATAGTTATATTTCTATTAAATACATCGGGATTAAACGTTTATTTTATCCCTGGAACGTTTAGAAACATCGGACCGATGCGACGCGACGTTGGGACTTTGAAATATTTCGGCCGGTGCGAAAAGACCGAAAAGATTATTTCGAGTTATTTCGTTAAAAAGCGTTATAAGGTAGGAATATTTTTGCATAAATCGATGTATCTCGACGAAATACGTCGGGATGAAGCGTTTATTTCGTTCTCGGGTCGCTCTAAAAAGTTTCGATTTTGCACGTTGGGACTTGGAAAAGTTTTCAGGTCGAAAGGTTTTTTCGAGTTATTTCGTTAAAAAGCGTTATAAGGTAGGAATATTTTTGCATAAATAGTTATATTTCTATTAAATACATCGGGATTAAACGTTTATTTTATCCCTGGAACGTTTAGAAACATCGGACCGGTGCGACGCGACGTTGGGACTTTGAAATATTTCGGCCGGTGCGAAAAGACCGAAAAGATTATTTCGAGTTATTTCGCTAAAAAGCGTTATAAGGTAGGAATATTTTTGCATAAATAGTTATATTTCTATTAAATACATCGGGATTAAACGTTTATTTTATCCCTGGAACGTTTAGAAACATCGGACCGATGCGACGCGACGTTGGGACTTTGAAATATTTCGGCCGGTGCGAAAAGACCGAAAAGATTATTTCGAGTTATTTCGTTAAAAGCGTTATAAGGTAGGAATATTTTTGCATAAATCGATGTATCTCGACGAAATACGTCGGGATTAAGCGTTTATTTTGTTCTCGGGTCGCTCTAAAAGTTTCGATTTTGCACGTTGGGACTTGGAAAAGTTTTTCAGGTCGAAAGGTTTTTTTCGAGTTATTTCGCTAAAAAGCGTTATAAGGTTGGAATACTTTTTGCATAAATCGTTATATTTCTATTAAATACATCGGGATTAAACGTTTATTTTATCCCTGGAACGTTTAGAAACATCGGACCGATGCGACGCGACGTTGGGACTTTGAAATATTTCGGCCGGTGCGAAAAGACCGAAAAGATTATTTCGAGTTATTTCGTTAAAAAGCGTTATAAGGTAGGAATATTTTTGCATAAATCGATGTATCTCGACGAAATACGTCGGGATGAAGCGTTTATTTCGTTCTCGGGTCGCTCTAAAAAGTTTCGATTTTGCACGTTGGGACTTGGAAAATTTTCAGGCCGAAAGGTTTTTTCGAGTTATTTCGTTAAAAGCGTTATAAGGTAGGAATATTTTTGCATAAATAGTTATATTTCTATTAAATACATCGGGATTAAACGTTTATTTTATCCCTGGAACGTTTAGAAACATCGGACCGATGCGACGCGACGTTGGGACTTTGAAATATTTCGGCCGGTGCGAAAAGACCGAAAAGATTATTTCGAGTTATTTCGCTAAAAGCGTTATAAGGTAGGAATATTTTTGCATAAATAGTTATATTTCTATTAAATACATCGGGATTAAACGTTTATTTTATCCCTGGAACGTTTAGAAACATCGGACCGATGCGACGCGACGTTGGGGCTTTGAAATATTTCGGCCGGTGCGAAAACACCGAAAAGATTATTTCGAGTTATTTCGCTAAAAAGCGTTATAAGGTAGGAATATTTTTGCATAAATAGTTATATTTCTATTAAATACATCGGGATTAAACGTTTATTTTATCCCTGGAACGTTTAGAAACATCGGACCGATGCGACGCGACGTTGGGACTTTGAAATATTTCGGCCGGTGCGAAAAGACCGAAAAGATTATTTCGAGTTATTTCGTTAAAAAGCGTTATAAGGTAGGAATATTTTTGCATAAATCGATGTATCTCGACGAAATACGTCGGGATTAAGCGTTTATTTCGTTCTCGGGTCGCTCTAAAAAGTTTCGATTTTGCACGTTGGGACTTGGAGAAATTTTCAGGTCGAAAGGTTTTTTTCGAGTTATTTCGTTAAAAAGCGTTATAAGGTAGGAATATTTTTGCATAAATAGTTATATTTCTATTAAATACATCGGGATTAAACGTTTATTTTATCCCTGGAACGTTTAGAAACATCGGACCGATGCGACCCGACGTTGGGACTTTGAAATATTTCGGCCGGTGCGAAAAGACCGAAAAGATTATTTCGAGTTATTTCGCTAAAAAGCGTTATAAGGTAGGAATATTTTTGCATAAATAATTATATTTCTATTAAATACATCGGGATTAAACGTTTATTTTATCCTGGAACGTTTAGAAACATCGGACCGATGCGACGCGACGTTGGGACTTTGAAATATTTCGGCCGGTGCGAAAAGACCGAAAAGATTATTTTGAGTTATTTCGCTAAAAAGCGTTATAAGGTAGGAATATTTTTGCATAAATAGTTATATTTCTATTAAATACATCGGGATTAAACGTTTATTTTATCCCTGGAACGTTTAGAAACATCGGACCGATGCGACGCGACGTTGGGACTTTGAAATATTTCGGCCGGTGCGAAAAGACCGAAAAGATTATTTCGAGTTATTTCGTTAAAAGCGTTATAAGGTAGGAATATTTTTGCATAAATCGATGTATCTCGACGAAATACGTCGGGATTAAGCGTTTATTTTGTTCTCGGGTCGCTCTAAAAAGTTTCGATTTTGCACGTTGGGACTTGGAAAAGTTTTCAGGTCGAAAGGTTTTTTCGAGTTATTTCGCTAAAAAGCGTTATAAGGTTGGAATACGTTTTGCATAAATCGTTATATTTCTATTAAATACATCGGGATTAAACGTTTATTTTATCCCTGGAACGTTTAGAAACATCGGACCGATGCGACGCGACGTTGGGACTTTGAAATATTTCGGCCGGTGCGAAAAGACCGAAAAGATTATTTCGAGTTATTTCGTTAAAAAGCGTTATAAGGTAGGAATATTTTTGCATAAATAGTTATATTTCTATTAAATACATCGGGATTAAGCGTTTATTTTATCCCTGGAACGTTTAGAAACATCGGACCGATGCGACGCGACGTTGGGACTTTGAAATATTTCGGCCGGTGCGAAAAGACCGAAAAGATTATTTCGAGTTATTTCGCTAAAAAGCGTTATAAGGTAGGAATGTTTTTGCATAAATAATTATATTTCTATTAAATACATCGGGATTAAACGTTTATTTTATCCCTGGAACGTTTAGAAACATCGGACCGATGCGACGCGACGTTGGGACTTTGAAATATTTCGGCCGGTGCGAAAAGACCGAAAAGATTATTTCGAGTTATTTCGCTAAAAAGCGTTATAAGGTAGGAATATTTTTGCATAAATCGTTATATTTCTATTAAATACATCGGGATTAAACGTTTATTTTATCCCTGGAACGTTTAGAAACATCGGACCGATGCGACGCGACGTTGGGACTTTGAAATATTTCGGCCGGTGCGAAAAGACCGAAAAGATTATTTCGAGTTATTTCGTTAAAAAGCGTTATAAGGTAGGAATATTTTTGCATAAATCGATGTATCTCGACGAAATACGTCGGGATTAAGCGTTTATTTTGTTCTCGGGTCGCTCTAAAAAGTTTCGATTTTGCACGTTGGGACTTGGAAAAGTTTTCAGGTCGAAAGGTTTTTTTCGAGTTATTTCGTTAAAAAGCGTTATAAGGTTGGAATACTTTTTGCATAAATCGTTATATTTCTATTAAATACATCGGGATTAAACGTTTATTTTATCCCTGGAACGTTTAGAAACATCGGACCGATGCGACGCGACGTTGGGACTTTGAAATATTTCGGCCGGTGCGAAAAGACCGAAAAGATTATTTCGAGTTATTTCGCTAAAAAGCGTTATAAGGTAGGAATATTTTTGCATAAATAATTATATTTCTATTAAATACATCGGGATTAAACGTTTATTTTATCCCTGGAACGTTTAGAAACATCGGACCGATGCGACGCGACGTTGGGACTTTGAAATATTTCGGCCGGTGCGAAAAGACCGAAAAGATTATTTCGAGTTATTTCGTTAAAAAGCGTTATAAGGTAGGAATATTTTTGCATAAATAGTTATATTTCTATTAAATACATCGGGATTAAACGTTTATTTTATCCCTGGAACGTTTAGAAACATCGGACCGATGCGACGCGACGTTGGGGCTTTGAAATATTTCGGCCGGTGCGAAAAGACCGAAAAGATTATTTCGAGTTATTTCGCTAAAAAGCGTTATAAGGTAGGAATATTTTTGCATAAATAGTTATATTTCTATTAAATACATCGGGATTAAACGTTTATTTTATCCCTGGAACGTTATAAAAAAACGGACCGATGCGACACGACGTTGGGACTTTGAAATTTTTCGCACGGTCCGCAACGACCGAATCTTCTTTCGAAATAACTCCTCAAAGAGCGTTATAAGGTTGGAATATTTTTGCATAAATAGTTATATTTCTATTAAATACATCGGGATTAAACGTTTATTTTATCCCTGGAACGTTTAGAAACATCGGACCGATGCGACGCGTCGTTGGGACTTTGAAATATTTCGGCCGGTGCGAAAAGACCGAAAAGATTATTTCGAGTTATTTCGTTAAAAAGCGTTATAAGGTAGGAATATTTTTGCATAAATCGATGTATCTCGACGAAATACGTCGGGATTAAGCGTTTATTTTGTTCTCGGGTCGCTCTAAAAGTTTCGATTTTGCACGTTGGGACTTGGAAAAATTTTTCAGGTCGAAAGGTTTTTTTCGAGTTATTTCGCTAAAAAGCGTTATAAGGTTGGAATACTTTTTGCATAAATCGTTATATTTCTATTAAATACATCGGGATTAAACGTTTATTTTATCCCTGGAACGTTTAGAAACATCGGACCGATGCGACGCGACGTTGGGACTTTGAAATATTTCGGCCGGTGCGAAAAGACCGAAAAGATTATTTCGAGTTATTTCGCTAAAAGCGTTATAAGGTAGGAATATTTTTGCATAAATAATTATATTTCTATTAAATACATCGGGATTAAACGTTTATTTTATCCCTGGAACGTTTAGAAACATCGGACCGATGCGACGCGACGTTGGGACTTTGAAATATTTCGGCCGGTGCGAAAAGACCGAAAAGATTATTTCGAGTTATTTCGTTAAAAAGCGTTATAAGGTAGGAATATTTTTGCATAAATCGATGTATCTCGACGAAATACGTCGGGATTAAGCGTTTATTTCGTTCTCGGGTCGCTCTAAAAAGTTTCGATTTTGCACGTTGGGACTTGGACAAATTTTCAGGTCGAAAGGTTTTTTCGAGTTATTTCGTTAAAAAGCGTTATAAGGTAGGAATATTTTTGCATAAATAGTTATATTTCTATTAAATACATCGGGATTAAACGTTTATTTTATCCCTGGAACGTTTAGAAACATCGGACCGATGCGACGCGACGTTGGGACTTTGAAATATTTCGGCCGCTGCGAAAAGACCGAAAAGATTATTTCGAGTTATTTCGCTAAAAAGCGTTATAAGGTAGGAATATTTTTGCATAAATAGTTATATTTCTATTAAATACATCGGGATTAAACGTTTATTTTATCCCTGGAACGTTTAGAAACATCGGACCGATGCGACGCGACGTTGGGACTTTGAAATATTTCGGCCGGTGCGAAAAGACCGAAAAGATTATTTCGAGTTATTTCGTTAAAAAGCGTTATAAGGTAGGAATATTTTTGCATAAATCGATGTATCTCGACGAAATACGTCGGGATTAAGCGTTTATTTTGTTCTCGGGTCGCTCTAAAAAGTTTCGATTTTGCACGTTGGGACTTGGAAAAGTTTTCAGGTCGAAAGGTTTTTTTCGAGTTATTTCGCTAAAAAGCGTTATAAGGTTGGAATACTTTTTGCATAAATCGTTATATTTCTATTAAATACATCGGGATTAAACGTTTATTTTATCCCTGGAACGTTTAGAAACATCGGACCGATGCGACGCGACGTTGGGACTTTGAAATATTTCGGCCGGTGCGAAAAGACCGAAAAGATTATTTCGAGTTATTTCGTTAAAAAGCGTTATAAGGTAGGAATATTTTTGCATAAATCGATGTATCTCGACGAAATACGTCGGGATGAAGCGTTTATTTCGTTCTCGGGTCGCTCTAAAAGTTTCGATTTTGCACGTTGGGACTTGGAAAAATTTTCAGGTCGAAAGGTTTTTTCGAGTTATTTCGTTAAAAAGCGTTATAAGGTAGGAATATTTTTGCATAAATAGTTATATTTCTATTAAATACATCGGGATTAAACGTTTATTTTATCCCTGGAACGTTTAGAAACATCGGACCGATGCGACGCGACGTTGGGACTTTGAAATATTTCGGCCGGTGCGAAAAGACCGAAAAGATTATTTCGAGTTATTTCGCTAAAAAGCGTTATAAGGTAGGAATATTTTTGCATAAATCGTTATATTTCTATTAAATACATCGGGATTAAACGTTTATTTTATCCCTGGAACGTTTAGGAACATCGGACCGATGCGACGCGACGTTGGGACTTTGAAATATTTCGGCCGGTGCGAAAAGACCGAAAATATTATTTCGAGTTATTTCGCTAAAAAGCGTTATAAGGTAGGAATATTTTTGCATAAATAATTATATTTCTATTAAATACATCGGGATTAAACGTTTATTTTATCCCTGGAACGTTTAGAAACATCGGACCGATGCGACGCGACGTTGGGACTTTGAAATATTTCGGCCGGTGCGAAAAGACCGAAAAGATTATTTCGAGTTATTTCGTTAAAAAGCGTTATAAGGTAGGAATATTTTTGCATAAATCGATGTATCTCGACGAAATACGTCGGGATTAAGCGTTTATTTCGTTCTCGGGTCGCTCTAAAAAGTTTCGATTTTGCACGTTGGAACTTGGACAAATTTTCAGGTCGAAAGGTTTTTTCGAGTTATGTTGGAGGTCACCAATTCTAAGAAAACTCTACATCTGGTCTTTCTCACTTTCTCCAGCCTATTGAAGTCATCGACAGCGTATAGACAAAAGACTGCGACGAAGGCAGGCCATAAAAAACAGTCGACAGGCGACGATGGCTTCAAGGGTTTGTTCAGTTAGAGAGTAACACTGTTAGCGTGCGGATCTGGATCAGCTCATATTTGTACTTTCACGTTTATATATCTAAAATATATTTTTCCTACCTTATAATTTATCCACGTGTCTCTGTTCTATTCACTGAATAACCTCAACAGGTTATGGGCCCAGGGCTGTAAATTATAAGGTAGCAACGCGAAGTGAATAAATTGTTAAAGTGTTGTGCTAAGTGTAATAAAGTAATTGATAGTGCTAAAATGGAATCAGCAAGTGCGAAGATCGAGATGTTACGTGGCGAAAAAATTGGCTCCAGTGGCGTTTTTGTCATGCGTACACTTTTGAGGGGAAGATGACGACCTGATGAACGTGTGTGAAGGGAATCTGTGTCATCCAGGTAACAGCGCGGAGAAAGAAATCGCCCGTCAAAGATATTTGAAGGCAGATCGGTTAGCGCAGAAACTAATTGTGACCTCATTAGGGAAGGAAACCGTTGGATCTTATCTTATGTTGCACAACAGCACATGAAATGTGGAAAAAGTTGAATACGGTATATGACATGAAGTCAGATGAGAATCTAAGTATGGTCCAGAAGCAGTTCTTCGATTTTAAATGGGAAGAATCTGAAAATGTTTCTTACAACTTATCAAAGTTGGAACTGATAGCGGCGAAAATGAAAGCCCTTGGGAGTGAAATTGGCGAAAAGATGCTGATAACGCGCATTTTATCGGTGTTACCAAACAAATTTGATCACTTTCACAGTGCGTGGGATTCGGTGGATGAAGAAAAGAAGACCTTAGACAGACTTAGTACCAGGCTGATGACGGAAGAAATCAGATGGAAGAAAGACGACCAGGAAACATCGGTGGCGCTGGTAACAAAAAGGCAACAATTATAAAAGGGAACAGCAGAAGCAGTTAAGCAAACGTGAATACGAAAAACAAGGACCAAGTTTGTTTCAACTGTGGAAAAGTTGGCCATCTAAAGAAGGATTGCTTTAGATGCTTTATATGCAAAAAGGAAAGGCCACACCAGCAAAAATTGTTTTAAAACAATAAAGGAAACAACAGTGGAGATAACCGGGAACCCAGAAATCAAAAATCAAGATCACAGCAGAATTGGTCTATTAGGGAAGCACCTCGGCGATGCAAGCGGCAAACCATGATGTTTGGATAATCGACTCAGGAGCTACGGATCACATGACAGGACGACAAGAATGGTTCAGCGTCTTCGAAAAATCGAGAACACGATGAAGATAGAGATCGGCGATGGTACGTTCATGGATGCGTGCGGCAAAGGAAACATCGAAGTAGAGACTTTTGTGAACGGCAAATGGGTAGCATGTACAATGAACGATGTCTTGTATGTACCAGGTATGAAAAGAAATCTATTTTCCATTAGATCGGTCGCAAAAGAGAGGCTTAGATTTCTGTATTTTAAAGGAAGGGAAAAATTGTATGTTTTTGCAAAACCAGAAAATAATAGCAAAGGGGTTCTAGTATCGGAAATTTATATAAGGTCGATATGCGAGTTATTTTACCGAAAATTGTCGAGCGCGAAGATATGTGTGTGCAGAGCGATAGAGCATGTACGTATGAGAGTGAGGGAGAATGTGAGACGATTGAGAGATAGAGGTAAGATCAAACGAACCGATTTTTATGATAACCCAGTAACGTACGTAGCGGAAAAATTACCGGTGGACTTAAACGAAACTCTTGCTGACTCTTCTTTGAAAGGCTAAGGATTTAGTAACATTAAGAAAAGAGTTTGGTGATAAAGAAGTAGTCTTGAATGACATAAAGAATAAAGAGATTCAAATAAGAAAAATAGCGAAAAATTACAAGACTCAGTTTGAAGAACTGGCGAAAACAGTAGAAGAAGAAAAGAGTAAATCTGAAGAGTCTCGAATGTCGGGTAGTACTTCTGGAAATGAAGATGTTGGTCGTATATCTCAAGAACGTGAAGATCAATTACGAGAAGAAGGCAGGCAAGAATTGCGTCAAGCAAATCTAAATTAACATCAAAGGTTGATGAATTATCTCGTCAAATGATAGTTGTACAAAATGAAGTAGAATCGTTAAAGAAAGAGATCGATACGATGAATAGGACACGCGTTGAGAAAGAAGAACGTGTTAGACGAGCATTAACGATAGCAAGAGACAAAGAAGTATCAGAAGTAAAAGAAGCTGCGGGCAAAATGATCGAAGAAGAAACGAAACGAATTAAACAACATGCCGATGAATTAGTAGCAAATGCAGAAGCTGTTATGAGAGAAACATTGGCAGCTTGCCGTACCGAAATGTGAGGAAAGAGTAAAAAGAGTGATCGCTGATAGTGACGCGAAAATAAATGCTATGATTAGAGAGGCAAAGATTACTGTAGAGGAAGAAATGCGACTTACCGCGGAAAGGTATAAAGTGTGTTTAGCGCGAGTAGAAATAGAACGAACGGCATTAGACGAACAACTGGCAGATATATGTACAAAAGCGTTGCCAAAACCAAGATTTGAATATCTGAGACAAAGGTTAGGTTTGAAAAGCAAAACAGATATTAAAAGGTAATTGGTTGTAACGATGTAGAGTTTTTAGGGAGGGTGTCGAAGTGGTTATTTCTAAAAGAAAAACTCTACATCTGGATTTTCTTAGTCTTCTCGTAGCTTGTAGTAATAAATTAATCTGAATGGAAAAGAAAGGCGGCTGGCAAATGTATTTGTGAAGGTATTGACGAAGTCAAGGTTCAGATATTTACAAGAGTTGAAAAATATTGGGAGATAATTGTTTGTGAGGATGTAGAGTTTTAGGGGAGGGTGTTGGAGGTCACCAATTCTAAGAAAACTCTACATCTGGTCTTTCTCACTTTCTCCAGCCTATTGAAGTCATCGACAGCGTATAGACAAAAGACTGCGACGAAGGCAGGCCATAAAAAACAGTCGACAGGCGACGATGGCTTCAAGGGTTTGTTCAGTTAGAGAGTAACACTGTTAGCGTGCGGATCTGGATCAGCTCATATTTGTACTTTCACGTTTATATATCTAAAATATATTTTTCCTACCTTATAATTTATCCACGTGTCTCTGTTCTATTCACTGAATAACCTCAACAAGTTATTTCGTTAAAAAGCGTTATAAGGTAGGAATATTTTTGCATAAATAGTTATATTTCTATTAAATACATCGGGATTAAGCGTTTATTTTATCCCTGGAACGTATAGAAACATCGGACCGATGCGACCCGACGTTGGGACTTTGAAATATTTCGGCCGGTGCGAAAAGACCGAAAAGATTATTTCGAGTTATTTCGCTAAAAAGCGTTATAAGGTAGGAATGTTTTTGCATAAATAATTATATTTCTATTAAATACATCGGGATTAAACGTTTATTTTATCCCTGGAACGTTTAGAAACATCGGACCGATGCGACGCGACGTTGGGACTTTGAAATATTTCGGCCGGTGCGAAAAGACCGAAAAGATTATTTTGAGTTATTTCGCTAAAAAGCGTTATAAGGTAGGAATATTTTTGCATAAATAGTTATATTTCTATTAAATACATCGGGATTAAACGTTTATTTTATCCCCTGGAACGTTTAGAAACATCGGACCGATGCGACGCGACGTTGGGGCTTTGAAATATTTCGGCCGGTGCGAAAAGACCGAAAAGATTATTTCGAGTTATTTCGCTAAAAAGCGTTATAAGGTAGCAATATTTTTGCATAAATAGTTATATTTCTATTAAATACATCGGGATTAAACGTTTATTTTATCCCTGGAACGTTAAAAAAAAACGGACCGATGCGACACGACGTTGGGACTTTGAATTTTTTCGCATCGGTCCGCAACTACCGAATCTTCCTTTCGAAATAACCTCAAAGAGCGTTATAAGGTTGGAATATTTTTGCATAAATAGTTATATTTCTATTAAATACATCGGGATTAAACGTTTATTTTATCCCTGGAACGTTTAGAAACATCGGACCGATGCGACGCGACGTTGGGACTTTGAAATATTTCGGCCGGTGCGAAAAGACCGAAAATATTATTTCGATTTATTTCGCTAAAAGCGTTATAAGGTAGGAATATTTTGCATAAATAATTATATTTCTATTAAATACATCGGGATTAAACGTTTATTTTATCCCTGGAACGTTTAGAAACATCGGACCGATGCGACGCGACGTTGGGACTTTGAAATATTTCGGCCGGTGCGAAAAGACCGAAAAGATTATTTCGAGTTATTTCGTTAAAAAGCGTTATAAGGTAGGAATATTTTTGCATAAATCGATGTATCTCGACAAAATACGTCGGGAATAAGCGTTTATTTCGTTCTCGGGTCGCTCTAAAAAGTTTCGATTTTGCACGTTGGGACTTGGAGAAATTTTCAGGTCGAAAGGTTTTTTTTCGAGTTATTTCGTTAAAAAAGCGTTATAAGGTAGGAATATTTTGCATAAATAGTTATATTTCTATTAAATACATCGGGATTAAACGTTTATTTTATCCCTGGAACGTTTAGAAACATCGGACCGATGCGACGCGACGTTGGGACTTTGAAATATTTCGGCCGCTGCGAAAAGGCCGAAAAGATTATTTCGAGTTATTTCGCTAAAAAGCGTTATAAGGTAGGAATATTTTTGCATAAATAGTTATATTTAT
>JAFJHM010000181.1:0-28530 GCA_019201815.1 Bombus balteatus
GCAGATCATCCGGTTTCAGACATTTCAAATCGGGGACCCAGTCAAATGATACGAAATTCCAGTTTTATTAATTTGGCTTAAATACTCAAATAGACCTACATTCATTTCTAATGCAGATTTGGCGACATACGGATGCGCGTTATACTCCCTCATTTGCTGACAAATTCAGTGCTCATCATCAGGTTTCATCTATTTCAAATCTGTATCCAGTCCAATTATGCATATTTGCAGTTTTGCATATTCTGGATTAAGTATTGAAACCAACGTATCTCCGTTTCTATTGCGAGATATGCCGACAATTCGATGCGCGTTATACCGCACATTTGCTGCCGGTCTGGTACCCTTTACCGTAGGATACGGAGGAAAGGTAGGACTCTCTGTTTACCTATTGTTCCAAGAGGTTTTAGATGGTCCGTTATTAACCATGTACACCAGTCAATTATGCACTTAGGGTTGGGGATAAAACGCTTGAGAAACTGTACGAGTATTACTTGTTCGAAGGGATGGCGAAGTAGGTTCGCAGATTCGTAGAGAACTGTCATGCTTGTCGAGTTTCCCGAAGGCAAGTTCAGGTAAAATACAAGCCGAACTACATCCTATACCTAAGACCAGCATACCTTGGCATACAGTGCACACGGACATAACGGGCAAGCTAAGCGGCAAAAACGACGCTAAAGAATACGTCATTGTTTTGATCGATGCCTTCACGAAATTTGTATACCTGCAGCATAACCGTAAGATAGATTCCTTAACACTATCAAAGCACTTAAGTCCGCTATATTTTTTATTCGACAGTCCCTGCCGGATAATAGCAGATCAAAGAAGATGTTTTACGGATAAAGAATTTCAGGATTTCTGAAGTAGACAAATTAAAATTCACTTGATGGCGACCGGTGCTAGTAAAGCTAATGGGCAGGTAGAGCGTGTAATGGGAACGTTAAAGAATACGTTTGCAACGGTAGAAACGACCGGGCGGCCATGGCAAGACGCGATTGGGGAAATACAGTTGGCTTTGAATTGCACCACCAACCGCGTGACTAATTCGAGCCCACTGGAACTACTAATCGGTAGAACTGCAAAACCATACGACCTGTTGTTACCCGCAGCATAGAAGAAAAGGGAGTCGATATCCTCAATATAAGACGATAGGCAATAAGGGAGATGGAAACTAGTGCCAGACATGATAAGGATAGATTCGACAAGACTAAAGCTATAGTGATTAGGGTTAACCTCGGTGATTTTGTATTACACAAAAATGAGGAAAGAAACCAAACCAAACTAGATTCAAAATTTAGAGGTCCATTCGTAGTAGCAGAAGTTTTGGAAAGAGACAGGTATATCTTAAAGACATTTGGCGGTAAACGATCGTACAAAGTACAGTCATGATAGATTGAGGAAAATGCCAGATAGTTGTATTCCTGCTGAGTTGGATGTCTGTAGTGACGGCAACAACAGTGACCACGACGATATGAGCACCCCGATCTCGAAAGATCAGTAGCACTATGCCTATAACACCTGGGAGAGCGAGTATGGTAAAGCTCAAGTGAGAACGTGTGACGTAGTTCACATGCTTTTCGGAGCGAGTATGGAAAGATCAAGTGAGAACGTGTGACGTAGTTCACATGCTTTTCGGAGCGATAGTATGGTAAAGCTCAAGTGAGAACGTGTGACGTAGTTCACATGCTTTTCGGGACGATAGTATGGTAAAGCTCAAGTGAGAACGTGTGACGTAGTTCACATGCTTTTCGGGGCGATAGTATGGTAAAGCTCAAGTGAGAACGTGTGACGTAGTTCACATGCTTTTCGGGACGATAGTATGGTAAAGCTCAAGTGAGAACGTGTGACGTAGTTCACATGCTTTTCGGGGCGATAGTATGGTAAAGCCGCAAGTGAGAACGTGTGACGTAGTTCACATGCTTTTCGGGGCGATAGTATGGTAAAGCCCAAGTGAGACCGTGGAACAAAGCTCTATGTGCTCATACGATCTATAAAAACGAGATCCAGTGGGTGCGAAATCGAGAGTGGTCCATCATGCCGTACGACCCGACTGATAACCAACAGGATGCAACTAGCACTTTGAATACTAATTACAACGTTACTAATTCTTGTTCTTTCTTATTTCTCTTGTTGTCAAACCTCCGAACAAAACTTTGTTGTTGCACTGGACCCTTGCCTTATTTGGACATTAAGTTAAATTGTAGACAATATTAGTTGTATCGAGTCTAATGTTAGAAAACTCAATATTTTAGTTACACACGAGGACGTGTGATAGTCAGGATGGCCGTGTCGGAGATGGAAAGACACCGGAGCCTTCCTTTGGAACTCCGCGAAAACTCCTCAATACTGTAATCTAGATTCTAACGTAGCGGTAATTAAACAAATGTCGTCGTTTAGTCCAATTTTAATTGTTTGAGATTTATGATAGTGAGCTTGGGCCCGAGGCGACAACCAGTCGCCGAACGTAGCCGCGGTCAAGGGATGAACGTTCCGTCTAACAAAGGCATGAAAGTAACTCTAGAGCTCTTCTTAGAAAAAGAAGGAAATAGTCGTAGCGACGTTCGACAGTGAACATCTTGACGGTCTCTGTTCCGTGACTTGCCACACGCAGATTCTATTCTCCGAGTAAGATGATTACCAGATGTCGATGCGTCTCCACAGTACGTGCAGCTAGCCCGAGGACCCGCTATAAATCTTAGGATTTAGCTAAAGTCCTTCAAACGGATAGACAGTCTTTGTTCCAACCATGGGAAGTTAGAGAAATCTGTTTTGTCTCACGAACGACGCTTCCCGCTAGCAACTTTCTCTTAAGGGCGGCTGGCACCCTTCCCTAACCATCGACAGGAAATTGACCAATTAACAGTAACGTCAATTTCCCTCACTCTCCGAGCGAATACTTTTCTCCACGAATCCGATGACCGCGTGTCCTTAGACACACCCCATATAGTTTTCCTCGGTGGCATCACCGAGACTGAGATTCATTCTCTTGTGCGAATTCATTGACGGAAAGAATACTATCTTTACGATCGGTCGGACTTGAACTTTGCGAGAACGTATCTCTATCATCCCGTTGGCCGCGGATTCGTTATGGGACCTAAGATCATTGTCATTAGCTTCTCGAATATCTGATTATCGCGTTTACTTGACAGATTCTGTGATAATCATACCTGCACTAGCGAATATTTCCTCTATTGTATAGCGACAACGTCTAATCTGAGTGTAGATTCGTTTCGCGCCCACAACCCTAGATCAAATCTTAGCGTCTCCCCTACATATATGTATACTTTATAAAATGTTTCATAGACAGAATTAGAATGTCAAAATATCAGTTACAGTTTAATAAAGTAGTTTCCAAGTTGAATTAATTTATCGGTCAGAAGATTCTTCTTCCGTTTCATTCGTCGTGCTGTCGCGTGCTGCGAGAATTGCTTTTGCTTTCATAATGGCGAGCAGCTGGAGATATGGACGTGCTGCAGGATCGTCTTCCGTTTCCCCCGTGTCTCCCATCAGGTGGAATAAGAGGAGACGATGCAGGGCAATCTGCGTACTGAATTCACCACATGGGCAAGCATAATTTACCAGAACATAGTTCGGTGGTAGATCTTCCGCAGATTGCGGTATGACATGTAAGTTGTTATATCCAAGTCGACATTCCTCCATCGTTTTGTTATAAGGAACAATCTGGAAAAATAAAATTAAGATAGATAAATAAAAAATAAAATTCACGAATTGTTTGAAAAATCAGGGGAAGAGACGATTTGAAGGAAATGAAATACTTGCTGTTATTTAATATGAGTTGGGTGTGATATTCAATTAATCCACACAGATTGAATAACACTCTTTATTTCACCTTCTTGTATAATACGTCTGAGTTCACCGGATACGCTTTAGCAATTAGCACGTGGTCGACTTCTTAAGACAAAAGAGCGTCGTTAGAAGTCGTACCAACTTAGCTTATAGGAACTAGCGGTCATACCAACTTAGCATTTCTCAATAGTCCCCTTTGATCGCTAGTTTCTACAAGCCCCATAGCTTTGGTAAAATATTGAGTTTTTACTCTATTCAAACCTTTGGTGAGAATGTGGGCAACATTCTCAGAATTAGATATATAGATATAATCTAATATCCCTTTCGACACACAATTCTTTACATAAAAGTAACGCACTTGGACATGCTGAGAACTCTCAGCAACCACCTCATCCTTGGACCATGAAATAGCTCCAATGTTGTCACAAAAAATCTTGCATGGGCGGGGACAATATAACGATTGACCCAGCTCCCTTAACAGTAAAGATATCCACACAGCTTCCCTTGCTGCTTCTTGCATCGCTACGAATTCTGCTTCGCATGTCGATTGAGATATAATTGGTTGTTTCTTTGACAACCAAGATACTGCTCCACCAGCGAGTATGAAAACATACCCACTCCTGGATTTTCTATCTAATGCACAGCCCGCAAAGTCTGAGTCGCAGAACACCTTCAAGGGTTGTCCTGTCTTGTGGTATACTAGCTTTTAATTCTTTGGTCTTCAGCAGGTACCTAAAAACACGCTTCACTGCTTTCCAATCAGACATAGTCGGATTTGCACATCTTTGGCTTAACTTTCCTATTGCACACGCGACATCAGGGCGGCTTACGGTGGCAACATACATTATATGCCCCACAGCCTGTTCGTACAACTTATTGTCAAACGGTTCATTATCTACAATGTCAAAACCAGCCTCGCACTCTTTGGCTAGTGGTGTTGACACTCCAGCCTCCTGAGTAATGTCAAACAGATCTAACATTTGACTTATCTGTACGGATTGATCAAATACAACTGTGGTACTATTTGGCTTACTCAAGTGGATGGATAGAAATTGAGTATCGGTTCCTAACATCCTCACATTTAGTTTGTCCTTAACCCTAGTCTTGAACGCCTGGATCATAGCCTCCGTTCCAAACACGAGAATGTCATCCACATACACAGCTACAATTAGATCTTTGGATGCATTCACATACACACACGGATCACTCACACATGAGTTCAAACTCATACGTCTCAACATACTGTTTATGTATTTAAACCACATTCTCCCTGCTTGCTTCAGTCCATACAGGCTCTTTTTGAGTTTGCACACATACTGAGTTCTGTTCTTTCCTGGCACCTTATAGAATTCAGGTTGTTCCATATATATGTCCTCATCCAAAGGACTGTTAAGGTACGCACACTCCACATCAATATGTTCATAACACCACTCATTCTCCGCACATAGAGCAAGCAAAATCCTTAGTGTCCTACGCTTTACAATTGGACTAAAGGTTTCTGTATAGTCTACTCCGGGCTTTTGCCAGAATCCCCGAGCTACGAGTCTAGCCTTATACCTATCAGGGCTCCTTTTTATGACTAATACCCACTTACAGTCAATCACGTTTTTGTCCGAGGGTCTTTGCACTATATCCCACACGTCTTTGTCCATCAAGTTTTCTAACTCCTTTGCTATCGCATCGGTCCACTTTTGAGCATCTGGCCCCTTCAGGGCATCATACACATTCACAGATTCACATAGACTTTGCTTCCTGCAAACTGTCGCGACGCGAGCACAACTGCTGCATGTCCTTGGCTTGTGCAACCGTGCTGATCTCCTGGGTACAGTCGGCACACTCACAACCTCCCCTGATTACTCTCATTAGTTAAGTTGTCCATGTAATAGTCACTTTCGCCTTCATCGTTTTCACCGTCACTTTGGGCTTCTACATCACTCGTATCATCTCCTCTTTGAAGTTCAAAATCTTCAACGTCCCATATCCATTCCGAAAGTTTCTTTTCTGATGTTGCCTGTGTCCACTTTCATGCTCTTGTAGGGAAACACATTTTCATCGAACCTGACATGACAAGAGATTATTACCCTTTTGGTTTCGGTAGGTAAATTCTATATCCCTTGACTTGTCTGTCGTAACCTACAAATATTCCCTCATCTGCCCTGCTGTCAAATTTACCTTCGCCTGGGCTTTTCAGGTACCAGATTTTACATCCGAATACCCTCAGCCTGCTGATCTCCCCTTGGATGTCGCATCCCTTACCTTTCCACAATTCTAATGGAATCTTATCTCCGATAGCGGTGGGGGGCATAGGTTTCTGATGTGACACGCAGTGTTCACAGCTTCTCCCCACAGGTAATCAGGGAGACCCGACTGGATGAGCAGACACCTGGACATCTCCACCAGGGTTCTGTTCGCTCGTTCTGAGACTCCATTTTGTTCAGGATTCCTTGGAACAGTCTTCCTATGCAGAATGCCTTTCTCCCTCAGGTAGCTCTCAAAATTAGTCCCGGTGTACTCACCCCCATTGTCGGTTTGGAGGGCGCATATTTTGGATTGATGTAGAGCCTCCACTTCCATCTTGTACTCCTTAAAGCACCTAAATACTTCGCTCTTCCTGCTGATGATCCTAACGTACATGAATCGTGAGTAGTCATCTATGAATGTTAGGAAGTAGTTACCTCCACCTAGTGACTTGCACTGAGCTCTGCCACTGACGTCGCTGTGGACAATTTCCAAAGGACGCCGACACATGTGGTGGGCTGTCTTCGGAAATGGCACCTTCGTCATTTTTCCTTTCACGCAGACTCCGCAGAGTTCGTTGTGTTTCCTGGAGTCCTCCTTCACGCTCCTCACAGGGATCTACTTCATTGCATTTCCATGCAGGTGACCCAATCTCTCGTGCCACAATGTGGTACCCTTGTATGCCCTCGCTTCAATGACTTCAACGTCTCCGTCATCTTGGCCAGGTCCCTCTTGATCGTACTCCACAGAGAGGTTTGCTACGTGATCTTCGACAGGTACTGTTTCCAAGTAATAGACATCGTCCCCAACCTTCGAGTTGAATACGACGTCTCCATCGTCGTGTGTCCCAACGGCCTCATCCCTTGTGCACACTGTGGTAACTCCTTTTTTGCCAATTGTCTGATTGAGATTAGATTTACGTCTAACTCAGGCACCCACAGAGCGTTCGTTAGGGATAGCGTCCAACCACCACAGGACTTAGCCATTTTTACAACGATTGTCCCCTTTCCCTTAACATCCAGGTGTCCCTTGCCGATCCTGATCTGTCCGGACGCAGGCGTAAAGTCTACGAATCGATGCCTGTCCGGAGTCATGTGGTTTGAGGCACCTGAGTCAAGGTAGCTGATTCTCTCCCTATCCATGCGACTGATAGACGACAAAGCCAATGTCGATATAAGTCCCTTGGACCTCGGTTTGTCTTCCGATCCCTCTCTCTCCTGTTATCCTCCTGTCTTTTCTTCTCTCTTTGGTTTTTCTCCTCTTTATCTGCTTTCTCCTCTTGGCACTGGTACGAGATGTGTCCCATTTTCCCACATTTGTAGCACTTTTTGGTCTTGTGGGTTTCGGACCTTTGGTCTCGCGCAATCTTTGCTTTGTTGCTTGGGCTTCTGCTGTCTCCTGGTCGCCATTGCGCTGCCTCTCTCGGACGATTCCATAGCCGCGTCGATCCTCCTCTCTTCGAGTAGGAGTTCGGATTTCATGGCCCTCGCACTCAAATCCTTGTCGATCCTCGCTGTTCTGAGGTATGTTGAGTAATTCGGGTCCGCCACGAGGCCGGCTAAAAGGAAACAGGCCATAACGTGGTCACTGATTTCTATGCCTACGCTGGATAATTTGTCGCACAGGTCATTGATTCTTCCGCAGTACGCGGACATGTCCATGTCCGGGATCTTCTCGATAGTACCCAGTTCCCGCATGCATAAGACAGTGTCCATTGACGTAGACCTTCCATGAACGTCTTCCTGTGCTTTCCAGCATTCCCTCGCTGTTTTCAATTTTCTGATATCTCCCAGGTGCTCGGGGCGTATATGCCGGAAAAGGTACGCACGTGCTTTGTTGTCCATTTTTACGCAGTCTGGCCTCATCCTTTCCGCTGACGTAAAACCTGGCTCTATGGCATCCCAGCAGCCCAGAAAAACTAATGAAGCTTCCGTCATCGTTTTCCAGTACTCGTAATTTCCTTTCCTCAAGATTGGATTCATATCCCTGTCCACATCCGGCATATTGTCCTGATCGGCCATGGCGTGGTCTCTTCTCGGATAATTTGAAAAAATCGCAAGAATCTCAATAAATAATTATCTCTCTTACCGCAGTTTACTGCCCAGGGCCCATAACCTGTTATTTAAAATGGGTTCGGTGTGATATTCAATTAATCCACACAGATTGAATAACACTCTTTATTTCACCTTCTTGTATAAAACGTCTGAGTTCACCGGATACGCTTTAGCAATTAGCACGTGGACGACTTCTTAAGACAAAAGAGCGTCGTTAGAAGTCGTACCAACTTAGCTTATAGGAACTAGCGGTCATACCAACTTAGCATTTCACAACACTTGCTGCTCCAAGTGTGATGAAGATGTATAAGGACGCTTCCAATCGCGAAGCAGTTCCAAACGTGAAGAACTTTCGAACTCGAAGTACTTCCAAAAGTGAGTCAAGAACTTTCAAACGTTCTACTCGATATTCGAATTGGGAATGAAATCTCCGAGCTAGTTGCCGAGTTTATATAGTGGCCAATGTGTATCATGTTAGCCACTACCACGTTGATTAAGACTCTTAGGGGCCCCCGCTAGTTAGCAGGCAGGTAAAGCTGTTAATTTGTATGCTGTATGAAACATTGTTCAAGGGACAGACGGATTAGTGCGCGCGATGCTCGGGTCAGGTATACGAAACCTTCTTCTTAATTACCAATTATTGCAGTTCGAGAATGCTTCTGAGGATAAACAATCACAATAGAGTTGGAGCAAAATGCGATTGTAATTTATTATTAGTCGTCGAGTAGGAAGCGAATACGTTGCTTTTTTTTAGATAATGCCTTTTTTAGTTATGTGCTTGCTACTAGAAGTAAGTGCATACAAGGGTTTCATCACTTGAGAAAATTTAGGAATGAATTTTCGGAAATAAGAAGCCAAACGAATAAACTGCCTAAGCTGTGTGACGGTCGACGGTGCAGGTAAAGAATTCAAAGCTTGTATTTTTCCCGGGTTTGGACGAACTTCTCCGTTACGAATTACATATCCCAAATAAAGTACCGACGTCTTCAGAAAGGAACATTTAGCGAAATTAAAAGAAAATCCGGCGTTTACGAAGGTGTTTAGCACAATGTGCAACCTTTCTAGGGCGTGGTCTATTGAGTCGGCAATTATTAGAACGTCGCCCAAATAAACAACGACATACGAATAAGCGAGGTCGCCTAAGGCTTTGAAAATGGCTCTCTGGAAAACGGCTGGTGCATTTTTCAACCCAAACGGCATCTTTACGTAATCCTATTGACCGTCGGGTGTAACAAACTCTGTATATTCCGTCGAGTTAGGATGAATGGGAATCTGGTGAAATCCGCTGGCCATGTCCAGGCTAATGAAGTATCTCGCACTCCGCAATCTCGCGATTTGATCAGCAATAAAGAGTAAGGGATACCGATCCGCGACGTATATTTATTTAACGTTCGGAAGTCCACACACAATATGTCTGTGCCATCCTTCTTCTTCACGTGTAACGTGGGGCTCGCGAACGGCGAATAACTAGGTCTTACAATTTTTGCTCTAATTAATTCGCCTATTCTCTCGCGTACTATTCTTCGCTCTTCCTCGCTAAGCCTGTAGGGGCGTCTTTGCACGTTGACGTTGGGGTCAATTAGCCGTAAATGCAAACGCGGATTCGATTCAATATCATTGTCCAAAAAACACAGATTATTTTATTATGGACTCATGTTCAAGACTGCTAGGTAAAGGGAGCGTGGGTATTTTTGTCCATTTGGAGTTCTATTTTTTAATAAATTAGGATTAATGAATTAGAAAACTATTTTTTCATTGGCATTCGACAAATATATCGTTTGCGATGGACGTCGTGGAAGTATATATATTGACGACGAAGAAATCCAGAACTGTGTGATCGAAATCCACTGCGGGGACAACGTAGTTGCTCCTTCGCGTGATTCAGCTGATATCTACGAAGCGCCGTTTGATTGTAGAACCTTTTTCCACAGTACATGCAGTTGTAGACTTTCGGTACTGCGGAAACGTCCTTCTCTTTATCCTGGTTGGGCGTGGTGTTTGTTCCATTATTCTGACAATCGTTATCCTCTATGATCTCCTCACTGCTTTCCATAGTCGGCGCCATTTGAATTCGTTTCATATCGTACAAGTTGTACAACTCTGAATTAAGCAGAATATTCTCCATCTGCGACAACGCAGAGGCATCGACGAGGAGCGCTAAGGTCTACAACATTTCGTACTCAAATTTCAGTCAATAAGAAGTCGGAAATCTATTGGAATTGAAGGGATAATGTAAATTTAGAACTTATCTTTTATGGAGAAGTATAAAATTTATTTACTATAAAGTGCAATACAACTTATGTGTGATGATCTTATTATACACATGTAAGATATTAATCGCTATTTCAAGGTTTCAGACTATATATATGTCGGGGATGAAAAGACACCGGAGCCTCCCTTGGAACCTCGGAAAACTCCTTAATCCTGTAATCTCTAATACCTTAACACTGTAGTTTCTAATGTAGCCGTAACTAAATAAACGTCGTCGTCAAATCGAACTGTATTTGTTTGAGATTTATGATAGTGAGCTTGGGCTCGAGGCGACAACCAGTCGCCGAACGTAGCCGCGGTCAAGGGATGAACGTTCCGTCTAACAAAGGCATGAAAGTAACTCTAGAGCTCTTCTTAGAAAAAGAAGGAAATAGTTGTAGCGACATTCGACAGTGAACATCTTGACGGTCTCTGTTCCGTGACTTGCCACACGCAGATTCTATTCTCCGAGTAAGATGATTACCAGATGTCGATGCGTCTCCACAGTACGTGCAGCTAGCCCGAGGACCCGCTATAAATCTTAGGATTTAGCTAAAGTCCTTCAAACGGATAAACAGTCTTTGTTCCAACCATGGGAAGTTAGAGAAATCTGTTTTATCTCACGAACGACGCTTCCCGCTAGCAACTTTCTCTTAAGGGCGGCTGGCACCCTTCCCTAACCATCGACAGGGAAATTGACCAATTAACAGTAACGTCAATTTCCCTCACTCTCCGAGCGAATACTTTTCTCCACGAATCCGATGACCGCGTGTCCTCAAACACACCCCATATAGTTTTCCTCGGTGGCATCACCGAGGCTGAGATGCATTCTCGTGTGCGACTTTCACGAGGGGAACACTACCTTTGCGATCAGTGAACATTTCACCTCGTGTTAATAAAGTGTCTGACTTGAACTTTGTGAGTACGTAATACTATCATCCCGTTGACCGCGGATTCGTTAGTGAACCTAAGTCCATTGTCGTTAGTGTTACGAGCGCGCGATCACCGCGGTTAATCGTTATTACAGCCACATTATCTCTTGTGATTAATAAACTTTACGTTATACCACAACGATGTCTTTCGAAAACTCATCAAACGCCCACAACCCCGATCCTACCACAAACCCTACATCAGAAGTGGGATCAGGGACGAGTATAACCATGCAGGAGCATAGGGCTGTCCTGCAAGAGCATAGGGCTGTCCTGCAAGAGCATAGGGCTTTCCTGCAGGAGTTGCTACAGAATCTTGTGCAAAAAACCTAGTGTGGAGCCCAAACGCGTAACACTCCCGCCTTTAATCCTGACGCCGTGAGTGCCGACCCGGCTGAGTGGTGTGCAGTCGATTATCCAAACATCATGGTTTGCCGCTTGCATCGCCGAGGTGCTTTCTAATAGGCCAATTCTGATGTGATCTTGATTTTGGTTTCTGGGTTTGCGGTTATCTCCACTGTTGTTTCCTTTATTGTTTTTAAAACAATTTTTGCTGGTGTGGCCTTTCTTTTTGCATATAAAGCATCTATAGCAATCCTTCTTTAGATGGCCAACTTTTCCACAGTTGAAACAACTTGGTCCTTGTTTTTTGTTTAACTGCTTCTGCTTTTCCCTTTTGTAATTGTTGCCTTTTGTTACCAGCGCCACCGATGTTTCCTGGTCGTCTTTCTTCCATCTGTTTTCTTCCATCATCAGCCTGGTACTAAGTCTGTCTAAGGTCTTCTTTTCTTCTTCCACCGAATCCCACGCACTGTGAAAGTGGTCAAATTTATTTGGTAACACCGATAGAATGCGCGTTATCAGCATTTTTCGCCAATTTCACTCCCAAGGGCCTTCATTTTCGCCGCTATCAGTTCCAACTTTGATAAGTTGTAAGAAACGTTTTCAGATTCTTCCCATTTAAAATCGAAGAACTGCTTCTGGACCATATTTAGATTTTCATCCGACTTCAAGTCATATACTGAATTCAACTTCTTCCACATTTCATGTGCTGTTGTGCAACATAAGAGAAGATCCAATGGTTTCCTTCCTACTGAGGTCACAATTAGTTTCTGCGCTAACCGATCTGCCTTCAAAAATCTCTGACGGGCGACTTCTTTCTCCGCGCTGTTACCTGGATGAAGCAGATTCCCTTCACACACGTTTATCAGGTCGTCATCTTCCGTCAAAAGTATACGCATGACAAAACGCCACTGGAGCCAATTTTCTTCGCCACGTAACATCTCGATCTTCACACTTGCTGATTCCATTTTAGCACTATCAATTACACTTAGCACAACTCTTTAACAATTTATTCACTTTGCGTTGTTACCTTATAATTTACAGCTCTGGGCCCATAACCTGTTGAGGTTATTCGTTGAATAGAACAGAGACGCGTGGATAAATTATAAGATAGGAAAAATATATTTAAGATATAAACGTGAAAGTACAAATATGAGCTGATCCAGATCCGCACGCTAACAGTGTTACTCTCTAACTGAACAAATCCTTGAAATCACCGTTGCCTGTCGATGGCTCGTACTCCGTCTTATAAATCTCCTAGAGAAACTCCATTCACAAACTCTAGTCCCCGGAGTATGTCTCTAAGTGGAGATGGTACTCCCCTATATGATGAAAGTTGGTAATCATATGTTTTACATGTATATGTAGCTACATATACTAGCTTTCATCACATATGAATACATATACATGTACATATACATCTAGTATACTCTATTAACAAAAGAGTAAACTGAGCCATTAATGTGTATGGGTTTATAATCCGCCAATTGGCACAAAGCATTTTCTATATCAACTATTTATTACTAGTACAAATTGTACACTTTTTATAGAATATTTTCTGAGATTTTTCTTACAAATGTACAATTTTGATCGAGAAATGTCTAGTATATATAAATAAAAAAGGAGGAAATTAACAGAAATGATTTAATGCCAATTGTATATTTCAGTTTAGCGAAACACATCTTATCATGCAAATGTTGTTTTTCCCCTTTATATGTATATAATGTTTATGTATATATGTATATAACGTTTTGTTAATAGAGTATACTCTATTAACAAAAGAGTAAATTGAACCATAAATATGTATGATTTTATTTTCCGCCAATTGGCACAAAGCATTTTCTATATCAACTATTTATTACTAGTACAAATTATACACTTTTTATAGAATATTTTCTGAGATTTTTCTTACAAATGTACAATTTTGATCGAGAAATGTCTAGTATATATAAATAAAAAGGAGGAAATTAACAGAAATGATTTAATGCCAATTGTACTTTTCAGTTTAGCGAAACATATCTTATCATGCAAATGTTGTTTTTCCTCTTTATATGTATATAATGTTTAAAATATTCTACCTCAATGATATTACATCTTCAAACTATCAATTCTATACAATATATCTGTCTGTATTTGCCCAAATATGTCATATTACCATTTAGTTCCATAAATTATTCAAACACAGATACTGCCTTAATTCGAAAATATATGTATAAGTTTTATTTGTATAATAATTGACTTACTACTGATATTTGATCATCCCATAAGTTCGTACCGTTCTTCGAGCGGTTATATATGTTAAGATTGTTTACATACCTTTCAGTTTCATGAAAAAATGTAATCCCCCTCTCGTTGTTGTCTCGATCAGCTAAGCTCAAGTGCATTGGTCCCTTATCGCCGTATGTTTATAAATCGACACATGAAATGTATACACAAAAGTCGGCACGAACTTATGGGATGAACTAATATATTAATCTAGGCACATGTAATTTTGATATATTGTAATATCGTGAAAAATTAAGAGTGTAAATTTTTCCGATTATTTACAATTTATTAATAAATAAATAAATAAATATACAGGTATGAATTGAACAGAAAACGGTATTCGCTTGATTGAGCTAATTATGGTATTCGTATCTATATTAAATAACTTCGCAGTTATTTAATAATACTCTGACGATTCTAATAACACTAACGATGCGATCAGTTCTCTCGACTCGACTTTACTCTCCGACGTCTCGATCAACTCTGACTCTCGCAACACACACACTTTTCGGTTCGCACACTCTGCCCTTTCGGTCGTCCCACCTTGAGAACACGAAATCGTCCTTCTGCTCTCACGTTGTCTATTGTTTTTCTCATACCTATGTAAGAACTAGGTGACTTTAGTCACGTAGGCACTCTTAACATAAACCAACCACACAAGGATGACTCACACGGTTTTTCTAGTTTCGACCGACCTCTAGTTCAATCTATTTTGCGATGTTACACTCGGCCTTTCCTGACAATCACATCTGTCCTCAGATGTGCTCATCGTCGCTGCTTGCACTTTCATCACTATCGTCAACTTTCCACCACTTCATGTGATCGGCTGCCGTAGAGGTTGTACGTGGCCCTTCGTGCTCGCCCTCTCGCTGCACTATGTACCGGTCATTTCGCAGGGCTTTCACCACACGATACGGTCCAAGGAATTTCGAATGTAGCTTTAATCCGGGTCCACCCTGCGTCCTCTCGATCGCCACTAGGTCTCCCGTCCTGTATGCTGTCGCCTTCTTGCGCCTCCTATTATACGCCTGCTTGTTTCGGGCTTGGATTTCCTCGATCCGTTTCCTCGCGTTTGCACGCAATTGATCTCGTTCCTCTTGGAACATTGCAACCCGTTCGTCCTCGATTAGTTGCCTGATCTGTGGATCGTCTCGCAGCTTCATCCGGGTTCCGAACAACAATTGGAACGGGGCAGCTTTCGTACTTACATTAGGAGTGGCGTTAAGATACTTCTGCGCTGTGTCCAGGTGTTTGAACCACTTGCCCGGCGTTGGTGCAGACAGCTTCGTCAGTAGTGGGATAAGGGTGCGGTTTACCCTTTCGACTTGCCCGTTTGCCCGTGGGATTCCAGTTGTGGTTCGAACGTGCTGTATACCTTCCTCACCACAGTAGTCTTCGAAAGCGCCGGAAGTGAATGCTGTCCCACGATCGGAGATGATCCTCCTTGGGTTCCCAAAACTCACAGATTGCTTCTTTAGGCGACTGATGACCTCGGCAGAGCCCGTCGATTTGGTGGGGTACAACCAGACGAACTTCGTGAATGCATCTACCACCACAAAAATGTGCCGATAACTCTTTTTCGTAGAGGGTAGTGGTCCAAGGTGGTCGACGTGGTAGGTGTCGAGCGGCAATTCTCCCTTGTCGATAGTGTTTAGTAGTCCCTCCTGTGTCCCCTGCTTTCTCTCTGCAAGAATACAGTCGACACAACTCTGCACTACCTTTTCCACCTTTTCGCGCATCCCTCTGAACCAATAATCCCTCTTTAACAAAGCTTCTGTTTTGGTGATGCCAAAGTGACCGCGCTCGTGAGCTCGTCGAACTATCTGAGTCTGCATCGACCTTGGCACGACCAGTAACGGCGGCGTATCTCTTGTTTCTCGATATAGAATACCGTTCTTTAGGACGTACCCGTCGGCCTCGTGTTGTTCGATGTTGTCGCGGATCTGCCGCAGATCGTCTTCTTGCAACTGCGCACTCCTTATCCGTGCAACGATCCCTTGCTCGTCCTCGTCTATCAGCATGACCTCGGGTAGCGGATTCCGACTCAACGCATCAACATGCTTCATACCGCTCCCGGGTCTATGCTCCACCTTATAGTCGAATTCTTCTAAGAGGAGCGCCCACCTCGCAACACGTACGCACAAGTCCTTTTTCTGCATTGTTAATGCAAATGCCTGACAATCTGTGACGATCTTGAACGGTATACCGAGCAGGTAGACGCGAAATTTTTTCAACGCTTTTACGATGGCCAGAACTTCGAGCTCATAGCTGGTGTATCTCTCCTCAGCTGGCGAAGTCTTCCCGCTCGGAGTAGTACACAGGGTGGAAAGCGTTATCCTCGCCGTCGCGTTGCAGCAAAATCGCACCGTATCCCATACTACACGCATCTGTATGCAGCTGAGTCTCCGCCCCCACGCAGTATAGCTTCAGCACTGGTTTCTCGCTCAACGCTGTTTTCAACCTTACAAACGCTTCCCGCTCGCGCAGCTCGAACCTGAATGGAACATCTTTTCTTAGCAGATTTGACAATGGTCTCGCAATGATAGAATATCGAGGCACAAATTTTCTAAAATATCCCGCCAAACCAAGGAAGCTCTGGACATCTCTGGCGGACTGGGGTTCCGGAAAATTAACGACGGCCCTGGTTTTACATTCTGACGGATGAACGTTACCACCTTCGACAATATGACCTAGATACTCTATCCTTGTCTGTAAGAATCGACACTTACTCCAGTTTATGAGCAGTCCGTGTTCACTAGCGACGCGCAATACCGACCTCAGTTTTCAACTCCACTCGAAAGGTCAGTCGACGGCACAATCAGATCGTCCATGTACGTTAAAACAACCCCCGTCGCGATCAATTCTTTAAAAACTACGTTTATGAATTTCTGAAAAACGGCCGGCGAATTACATAATCCAAACGGCATTTTCAGGAATTCGTACTGACCTGTGGGGACTACGAATGCCGTATACTTTCTACTGCTTTCCTCTACAGGGACATGAAAGAAGCCGTTCTTGAGGTCCAGAGTACTGAATACTCTTGAGCCCTGCAGCGAATCTAATTGGTCTTCGATCAAGGGCAGCGGGTATCTATCCTTCACTATTTTTCGATTTAATCGTCTGTAATCGACGCATATTCTAGTCGATCCGTCTTTTTTCTTAACTAATACGATCGGGCTGGCATAGTCGGAATGTGACTGGCGTATTATGCCATCTTCCAGCCACATTTTGATTTGCTTATCGACTTCGACCTTATCGTGTGGAGATAGTCTTCGCGGCCTTTCATAAACTGGGAGATCATCCTGCAATATCAGGTTCATTTCGACTCCTACTTCGCGTGTTTTCAGCGGTCTATAATTTTGGATTAGACTTTCCACTGCCTGCCTATGTTGCGCGTCCTTAATGTGGGACAAATCTACCTCGTTCACCCGTGTCTCTAAGTCTATTTTCAGGATTTCCGGGCACTCATCAGGATTTTCGTCCTTTATTCTACGAATGAAAGATTCTCCCCTTTTCATATTTATCTCAACGGTGGCTAGAAAGTCTATGCCAATAATAAACGGCTGTCGCATTATTGCGTCTGGAACTACGTGTATTGTTATACGGTACGACTCGTTGTCTATAATAATGTCTGTCGAAAATTTCCCGATCGTGAAATTATTTTTGGAACCGATACCGTGAAATCTGACGACTTCCCGACTTAACCTGGGCGCTCCGATTTTCGCATGCTGATCGGCTCGCATTAGAGTCAGGTCACTACCAGTGTCTATTAGTGCGCTCAATTCGAAGTTTCCGATCTTGACATCCTTGTCGCGCCCTGTTTGTGATAACCGAAACACGCTACGAACTTTTTTTACAGACTTACCCAGGTTGTCGCACTTTGATGCGATGTGCCCGTACTCCCTACACTTAAAGCATTTAGGTCCTCTTGGCCTGTCTGGACACTCTGCACAGACGCGTTCCGCATCACCGCAGCTGGAGCATCGCGCCTTCCTTGCATCTCCAGATCGACCAGGTTCCTTGTTCCCTTCGGTCTTGGCCAGCCTTGTCATTGATTTTGTTCCGCTGCTTCTCGGCTCCTCGACTTCCATATCCCTCTTCATCGCTTCATACTGCTTAAAGCGTTCCTTTAGCTCCTGCATGTTCTTGGCTCCGTATAGTACTGACTTATTCGTGACCTTGTCGGGAATACCTTGGATAATATAGTTGATTACCGACTGCATATCCATTCTTCCTTGTCCCGCAATCTCACGCATGCTATATAGATATTGCTGCAGACTTTCATCTGCTCTCTTCTTTCTACGCGTTAGCTCGCAGTGTACCTGCTGGTCACTTACCACATTCTCAAACTCGTTTTTTAATGCCTCTTTCAGCTTCGCCCAGGACTCCGCGCATTGTTCTTGTTGCACGAAGGATTGAGCGGAGCCTGTAAGTAATTTCTAGCGTAGGCTAACATGTGGGCGTCTGACCAACCCCACAACTTTGCCATTTCTTCGAAATCTCTTATCCATTGATTTACGCTCAGCAAATCATCTCCGCTAAACTTTTTTTAACGAGTCTTCTACGTCTCTGAGACTCAATGTTGGACCAACACATACCTTCTGATGATACTCACCGCGATCCTGATACGCCGCTTGCGTGCCTCTCTGGTATTCTCGCACGCCCCTTTTATCATCCTCGTCTTCACTTTCGCCGGAGCTTCCTTCTTCCTGCGATACTTCGCCTCCTTCTAAGGCCGCCTGTAGCCGTGCACGTAGTTCGGGTTTCCTTCCTGTTGTTTTCAACCCCAAACCAGCGAGGCGCACTCTCAACTCTTTCGTCCTCAGCTTCTCGAGGTCTTCCTCTCCCTCTTGACTGCGTTCGGCTCTCGGCCCGCTCCTTAGGTCTCGCTGGTTTGTTAATTCTTCATCACACTTCGATCCCTTTGGAGTCGATTGACCAGTCTTACATGCTCGGTTCAGCCTGGCGATCAGCACTGATCTCGCACCAGATATCGGTAAGTTCATCTGTGCGAGCTTACTCCTCAGCTCCTCCAGTGTGAAATCCTCCTCACCCGACAATCGTTCGTCTCCAGCGTTTGCCATTTTATTTGTTTCTTTTCTACCTCCGCACAAATAGCTCCGTTAAAAGTGTCGTTTTCTGTCCTATTCTATCCCGGACGAGCCCCCACTTGTAATATCGTGAAAAATTAAGAGTGTAAATTTTTCCGATTATTTACAATTTATTAATAAATAAATAAATAAATATACAGGTATGAATTGAACAGAAAACGGTATTCGCTTGATTGAGCTAATTATGGTATTCGTATCTATATTAAATAACTTCGCAGTTATTTAATAATACTCTGACGATTCTAATAACACTAACGATGCGATCAGTTCTCTCGACTCGACTTTACTCTCCGACGTCTCGATCAACTCTGACTCTCGCAACACACACACTTTTCGGTTCGCACACTCTGCCCTTTCGGTCGTCCCACCTTGAGAACACGAAATCGTCCTTCTGCTCTCACGTTGTCTATTGTTTTTCTCATACCTATGTAAGAACTAGGTGACTTTAGTCACGTAGGCACTCTTAACATAAACCAACCACACAAGGATGACTCACACGGTTTTTCTAGTTTCGACCGACCTCTAGTTCAATCTATTTTGCGATGTTACAATATGTATATTTTATTATAAAAGATTAAAAACATTAAACATGTGTTTTTTCTTTCCAACCCTTCATAAACTAATGATCATAGTTACAAATGTCATCATTTTGATTTTGATTGATTTTTAATAATTGTTTATTATATATAACAATAATATATATGTCGGAGGTGGAAAGACACCGGAGCCTCCCCTTTGAAACTTCGGGAAAACTCCTTAATACTGTAATCTAGATTCTAACGTAGCTGTAATTAAACAAATGTCGTCGTTTAGTCCAATTGTATTTGTTTGAGATTTATGATAGTGAGCTTGGGCTCGAGGCGACAACCAGTCGCCGAACGTAGCCGTGGTCAAGGGATGAACGTTTTGCCTAACAAAGGCGTGGAAGTAATTCTAGAGCTCTTCTTAAAAAAGGAAATAGTTGTTGGGTCACTCGACAGTAAACATCCTAACGGTTTCTGTCCCGTGGCACGTCACACGGAGACTCTATTCTTCGAGTAACACGATTACCAGATGTCGATGCGTCTCCACAGTACAAGTTTAGCTAGCCCGAGGACCTGCTATAAATCTTAAGATTTATTTAACTAAAGTCCTTCAGACGGACAAACAGTCTTTGTTCCAACTATGGGAAGTTAGGAGAAATCTATCTTTCCCACGAACGACGTTTCCCGCTAGCAACTATCTCTTAAGGGCGGCTAGCACCCTTCCCTAACCACCAACATGGAAATTGACCAATTAACAGTAACGTCAATTTCCCTCACTTTCCGAACGAAGACTTTTCTCCACGAATCCGATGATCCTGTGCCCTTAGACACACTCCATATAGTTTTCCTCGGTGGCATCACCGAGACGGAGAGTCATTCTCTTGTGCGATCTCATTGACGAAAAGAATACTGCCTTTACGATCAGTGAATATTTCACGGCATGTTAACAAAGAGTCAGACTTGAACTTTGCGAGAACGTACCTCTATCATCCCGTTGGCCGCGGATTCGTTGTCGAACCTAGGATCATTTTCATTAGCTTCTCGAGTATCAGATTATCGCGGTTACTTGTCAGATTCTGTGACAATCATACTTGCACTAGTGAATATCTCCTCTATTGTATAACGACCACATCCAATAACCAAACGAGGATTCGTTTCGCGCCCATAATCCTGGACCGAATCTTAACGTCTCCCCGACATATAATTATTCTTAAATTATTTTTACATTTATTATTATGGTATATATCTATATATTCTTATGTAAACAGGTATAAAAATTCATGGTTTTCAATATCAAGAACAAAAAACAAAAGCATCCATAACAAAATTTATTTGAGTTTTATAACATTCAGTCAAATAACAGATTTCAAATGATTTATATGACACTCTTGCTTTATATTTAACAGCCAGTTAATTATATATCAATTGCCCAGTACACTATCGGCTTAAACATTATTTAGAGGAATGTAGTAGACATCACACATACCACTGCTAGGGGTTACATCCAGATGACTGTTGTCTAATTGAGTGATACACTGTTTTTGAAGTAGTTTTCTTTTCTGTCTGAAAAGACGAGAATCATGCAAAGGGCATAGAAAAACAGACACAAATAACGATACAGTTAGTTACAAAATTTCAAATTTAATTTTTAAACTAAATACCTCAAAGTACCGGTGCCACAGAACACAGCCATAGACACAAAGAACTGAGACTAGGGACTGGCAAAGTAGCCACAAAAGAATGTTTAGTGCTTGAGTACGTTCAAATAATGCAGCACCATGCCTTATGCATAACAAAGCTTCTGTAACCATAATTGCACCATAGGCCGAACACTGAGTCCCTACTCTACTACATGTTGGATCTGTTACATACATGTAGTATTGCCTATAATTATGTTAAAATATCATGGTTCTTATGTAATAAATTGTTATAGCTGTTGTAATAAAAATTTATGTTTAATATATATCTAGCTCATTCTATTATAATTCTTCCCTACCTAACAGAAGGTGCAACTATAACTCCGACTAATACCAATCTTGCCACAAAAAATGGATGAGAGGGCGGAAATTCGTATACATGCTTCAAGAAAAATGTATTTAGTTCTGAAACCTGCCAGAATATTACCAACTGACATAGAGCAACAAATCTCATGTATGTACAAGTTGGATCCAACCATCTAATAGCAGTCCATGTGGCGACTATCGTGCGTTAAACGCCAGCACGATACCGGACAGGTATGCACCGCCACATATAGAAGATTTTGCTCATCATCTATACGGTAAGCGCATATTTTCAAAGATCGATCTTATTCGCGCCTACCACCAAATTCCTATTGCGAAGGAAGACATAGAAAAACGGCAATAACAACACCGTTCCGGACTTTTTCGAAGCAACCAACATGATGTTTGGGCTTCGAAATGCCGCGCAAACTTGCCAGCGATTCGTCGATGGTATAACTCGCGGTCTTGATTTTGCATACGCGTACATCGACGACTTTCTTATCGCGCCGGAGAATGAACAACAACATCGCGAACATTTACGCGAGTTCTTTCACCGTCTTAACAAGTACGGGGTAGTAATAAACCCGTTGAAATGCGAATTCGGTGTGAGCGAAATTACATTCCTCATCGGTCATAAATTTGTTCGTCGGTCGATGAATAATAAATAAAGACAAAATCTGTAAATAATTTTTTAAAAATTAATCTCATTATTAAAAAATTTTCAAATAATATATCTAGTCTCGTTCAAGTAACAAACAATCTATTTTTGTCTTTTATTCGTTAAAAAGGTTTGCTCGGCAAGTTTGGATATTTCAGTATATTGTACTCTACAGTTCTCTAGACTGTACTCTGCACAGTGTAAAAGCAATTATAGTTTACGACGTACGACCAAATCTTTATGACCTTCGTTTGGAACAGTCTGCAATATTCTTACCAACAAAGGTGTAGGGTGAAAATAGCCAATAATTGTAACGTGCTGTGTAAGCAAATTTGGAAGAATCCGGAATTTCCAAGTATCGTTGGAGAATTTCGGTATAATCCTCGAAACTTGAGACTCATTTTATCAATTACGCATAGTTGCCGAGAAATTCTTAATAAATATTGATGCATTTTTACAACTACATATATCGGATTATTATTATTATTATTTCCACAATAGTATCATATCATCGTATTTATTATTTATTTTAATGAACTTCAATTTGAATAACATAGTTGCATAAGAACTACCTCAATAAACGAAAAGCACTCGAAAAATATATTGTTTAATACTTTTTGCTCTTTAATAACAAGACAAATACATGTAAAATCATTTTCTACGCTTCTTATATTGTCTTTGCTAAAACGTTACACCAAAAGACATATTCCTTGCGCATCTATCGTAGTTACCACGCGATTCTAAGGCATCGTAGTAGCAAAAAGACAGGACGTTTTAGAAGAATCGCACCAACGACTTTCTAATCGCACGATGAAGCTGCCTTTTCTGATTGCATGAGAAAAATGTTTGTTATACCTATTTTATTCTTATTATTATTATTATTCCATCTATTATTATTATATCTATTATTCTTTATTCTATCTTTCCGAATTCAAAAATTATCGTTGGTTCCTCTATCTATATTCTTGGAAAACTCAAGCTGAACTCAGCATGAGTTAAAAGAGAAAATAATGAATGTTTATGCGCAGAGGAATCTGCTTTTATAAATTAAGATAATCGTAGGTAGGATGTTTATGGTCCTTCTAATGGCATAGTATAATCATTTTATAAGATAGATCAAAGAATGATGGGATGGGTTAAATAATAACACGATATCAGGTGTAATTTTATTTAAAAAGTTTTGAAATCTAGGTAATTTGAAGTTCTGTGCCAATCACGTAACACGTATATACACGAGCAATTTAAGAAATAAGTATGAGAGAGACATGATCTATCAAGATTATTGAAGTACTAAACGAACTTTCTAAAACGAATAAATCAACATTTACTTGTATCATTACTCGAATAACTCTGATATAGCGATTCGATAGACAAATTATTCGAATAAATAGATACAATAATTCATTATGAACTTATGTATCTGATCAAGGAAAATTCATTTTCTTAAAAAGAAAATAATTCACTCGAATAATTACATCGAATCTTTCGTCAATGTTTTGAGACAATCTTTTTCACTTTCTTGAAATTTAAGAAATTTTCCAATAAGCGAAAAATACCACTCGATCGATGTTACAGAAAGAAAGCGGAAAACATTGAACTGATACATCCGTTTTTAAATTCTTCGAAATAACACTTCCAAGTCGTAAAATCTTTGTCAAACGAACTATAAATCTTTCACGTAACAGTCGTGACGTCCATTAGCTTTAGCTAAACGTTGTATTTCAATCGTATCCTATCTCAACTTAGCGATACCATTAAGTTATGAAATTAGAAGAAATTCTCGATCATCTTCTGGTATGCCACGTTTACGGTGTTGTACATTGTACAGCCAAAAATCGCCTATGGTGTTTCTTCGCTCACTGGAAGTGCCAGACGTTTCGTAATGGGTTAAAATTCGTGTTTTTAGTGGCAGATGATGAAAAAGCAGAGTATGGGCAATATAGGCGAACGTGTCGACGAGTCGATTACAAAGGATCGTCGACGGCTCGTTAACAAAAAGGTTAGATCGACGTGGTGTTTAGAGAGATTCTCGATCCTTTCATCGCCAAGAACTGCGTCCGAACAGAGACTCGGATTATGGTTTAATTTTATGAAACGCTTCTGATACGGTCATTACTGACTTATTGTCCGACAAATTTTCGCTGCCCTTGCGAGTCGAGCTGCGAGTTGTTCTAGAAAAATTTGTATAGAAAACTTTAGACTTTAACATGGAAAAACGTTATTGTCTTAATCCATTTCTAATTTTAAGCTATTGTCACAGTCTATTTATCGCATTACTGTTGTTATTACATTACATGATTTATTAAGTAATAACTCACTTAGTTTTTCAGTTCCTAATAATTATAATTATTAATTGATCGCTCAATTATTCGCGTATCTTTTCTCTTTCATAGTACTAATGGGTTTATATATGACGTGGTATAGGTATATACACGTGTAAATATAATCTCGGCTTTGTGAAACAATGGCTCATCCACGTGAAGAGTTGTTACGCGCCCAAAATTCCAATCTCAACCCGACATCAGAAGTGGGATCAGGCCCATGTATACCATGGAACAACTCATGAGAGTCGTGGACCGGTTAACTCAGCCGAGGGAGCAAGGACCGAGTACGGAATCTGTAAAGCTAGTGTTACCGCGTTTTAACCCCGAAGTCGCGGGCGCCGACCCAGCTGCGTGGTGCGCGACTGTTAGTGTGATTATGGAAAAATGGCCTCTACAAGACGACGAGTTATACCTTACTATAAGTCGTGCTCTAGAGGGTACAGCAGCACAGTGGCTTACGCAAGTTCCGGTCAGTGGTCTTACTTGGACGAAGTTTACGGAACATTTTCTTTCGCGTTATGGTGGCACGGAGACGGCAACCTCAGCGCTAATGAGGATGTTCAATGAACAACCACTGAAGGACGAAACCACGGGGGCTTTTGGTAATCGTCTTCGCTCCCTCCTGTCGGCGAAATGGGGAAATCTAACCAACGCCGAACTAATCAACGCCGCCGTCCTTCTACGACTGATTTCGCATTACCATCGTGTCGAACGGATAGCACTTACGAACGATATCCAGACCCAGGATCAATTCCATAAGGAAATGAGAGCTTTGTCTTACGCGAGAAAGAGACTGGTAAGTTCGTCAAATAATCCACTGACGGAACCTGAAGCTAAACGAAGCAGGCCATCAGTTTTTCGGATTAAGTGCTACCGCTGTGGTGCTCACGGACATAGGAGAACGGAGTGTCACCTGAAAACACAAACGGGTAAAGAGCAGGATATACGAAATCCAAAGGAAAAACGATCAGCCACATCGTCGAAGGTGACTTGCTTCAAATGCCACGAGGAGGGACATATCGCTTCTAATTGTCCATCATTGCGGAAAAGAAACCACGATTCCATTGGCGAACGCCGGATCGACTCCTGTGTAGTGGAAGCTCCGGCTGGTAGATTAAGCCATCTGGGTGAGTCGTATCCATTTTACTTTGATTCTGGGGCCGAGTGTTCGTTAATTAAAGAGTCCTTAGCCTCGAAATTTTCAGGTAAAAAGAATAACCGATATAGTAGTGATGCGGGGAATCGGGAATACTTGTATTAAGAGTACACTTCAGATTTTGTCCACTGTTTGTATTAATGGTCTTACATTGGAGATAGTTTTTCATGTCCTTGCCGATGATTACTTAAAATACGATATCATGATTGGTCGCGAGATTTTAAGTCAAGGATTCGACGTAAATATCACGCAAAATAGTCTCGTTATTTGTAAAACAAAGATGATTAACGCCTGTGGTAAAGTCGCGGAAGATGCGGTCAACATTAACGAGGTTGACACTGATGTGGACGATAACGATAAAGATCGGTTAATCTCTGTTCTCGAGAAATTTAAAGAATCATTCATATACGGGTTTCCCGCGTACTCGCGTCAGTACGGGCCAGTTAGAAATACGGCTAATTGGCCCCAACGTCACCGTGCAAAGAAGTCCCTACAGGCTTAGCGAGGAAGAGCGAAGAATAGTACGCGAGAGAATAGGCGAATTAATTAGAGCAAAAATTGTAAGACCTAGTTATTCGCCGTTCGCGAGCCCCATGTTACTCGTGAAGAAGAAGGATGGCACAGACAGATTGTGTGTGGACTTCCGAGCGCTAAATAAAAATACGATCGCGGATCCGTATCCCTTACCCCTTATTGCTGATCAAATCGCGAGATTGCAGAGTGCGAGATACTTCATTAGCCTGGACATGGGCAGCGGACGGTCAATACGAATACGTAACGATGCCGTTTGGGTTGAAAATTGCACCAGCCGTTTTCCAGAGAGCCATTTTCAAAGCCTTAGGCGACCTCGCTTATTCGTATGTCGTTGTTTATTTGGGCGACGTTCTAATAATTGCCGACTCAATAGACCAAGCTCTAGAAAGGTTGCACATTGTGCTAAACACCCTCGTAAACGCCGGATTTTCTTTTAATTTCGCTAAATGTTCCTTTCTGAAGACGTCGGTACTTTATTTGGGATATGTAATTCGTAACGGAGAAGTTCGTCCAAACCCGGGAAAAATACAAGCTTTGAATTCTTTACCTGCACCGTCGACCGTCACACAGCTTAGGCAGTTTATTGGTTTGGCCTCTTATTTCCGAAAATTCATTCCAAAATTTTCACAAGTGATGAAACGCTTGTATGCACTTACTTCTAGTAGCAAGCACATAACTAAAAAACACATTATCTAAAAAAAAGCAATGTATTCGCTTCGTACTCGACGACTAATAATAAATTTCAATCGCATTTTGCTCCAACTCTATTGTGATTGTTTATCCTCAGAAGCATTCTCGAACTGTAATAGTTAGTAATTAAGAAGAAGGTTTCGTATACCTGACCCGAGCATCGCGCGCACTAATCCGTCTGTCCATTAAACAATGTTTCATGCAGCAAACAAATTAACAGCTTTACCTGCCTGCTAACTAGGGGGCCCCCCTAAAAGTCTTAATCCACGTGGTAGTGGCAAACATGGAACACATTGGCCACTATATAAACTCGGCAACTAGCTCGGAGATTTCATTCCCAATTCGAATATCGAGTAGAACGTTTCAAAGTTCTTGACTCACTTTTGGAAGTACTTCGAGTTCGAAAGTTCTTCACGTTTGGAACTGCTTCGCGATTGGAAGCGTCCTTATACATCTTCTTCACACTTGGAGCAGTAAGTAATTTATTTCCTTCAAATCGTTTCTTCCACTGATTTTTCAATCAATTCGTGAATTTTGTTTTTTTATTTATCTATCTTAATTTTATTTTTCCAGATTGTACCTTATAACAAAACGATGGAGGAATGTCGACTTGGATATAACAACTTGCATGTCATACCGCAACCTGCGGAAGATCTACCACCGAACTATATTCTGGTAAATTATACTTGCCCATGCGGTGAATTCAGTACGCAGTTTGCCCTGCATCGTCTCCTTTTATTCCACCTGATGGGAGACACGGGAGAAACGGAAGACGATCCTGCAGTACGTCCATATCTCCGGCTGCTCGCCGCTATGCAAGAAGAAGCAATTCTCGCAGCACGCGAGAGCACGACGAATGAAACTGAAGAAGAATCTCCTGACCGATAACTTAATTCAACTTGGAAACTACTGTATTAAACCGTAACTGATATTTTGACATTCTAATTCTGTCTATGAAACATCTTATAAAATATACATATATATAGTCTCAAATCTTCAAATAGCGCTTAATATCTTACATGTGTATAAAAAGCTCATCACACATAAGTTGTATTGCACTTTATAGTAGATAAATTTTATACTTCTACTTAAAAGATAGATTCTAAATTTACTTTATCCCTTCAATCCCAATCCAATTCCCTCCAATTTATCATATAATAGATTATAATTTCTGTCAAGTTTGTTAAAATTTGTTTAACAACTTTTGTGCCTCCTGTTTAGCATCTCGATCATCATCGTTCTTTGCAGGATACTCAAGGGCCATTTATAAATATTTCATAGCTAGCTTTTTGATTTATTTTTAGGATTTTGCCCAACATTAATAAATTTTGACTGTAGAAATTGGGATCAATTTCCTCTGCGGTTTCAAAATATTTTAGAGCTTCCTCAAATGATGAAGATGGTGGTTCTCCAAATATTACAGATGCAATTTTTCTTTGATACCATGTTAAATCAGCAACTTGATAGCACCAAGTACCAAGCATGTACATAAGTGTTGGTTCTTTTGCATTTAGTTCCATTGCTCTCTGCGATATTAAACATATTCGATCAATTACTTGACATTGTGTCAGGGAATGAAATATTGAGAAGTATATATATTATCATGAAATATACCAGCATATGTTTCTTAATATTATATGACTCTTTTATT
>JAFJHM010000182.1:0-28426 GCA_019201815.1 Bombus balteatus
ACAAAGAATAAGCGTATTTTCGTTCCCGTTTGATATATTTCGACGTATAAGCGCTGTATTTACTGCATCTTACGCGCAGAACGTATTGTACGTGCATTCCAGCGACAAAACAAGTTCTGAATATGGTAAAACTCAACAATTCTTCGATTTTGACGAAGAATAAGCGTATTTTCGTTCCCGTTTGAGATATTTCGACGTATAAGCGCTGTATTTACTGCATCTTACGCGCAGAACGTAGTGCACGTGCATTCCAGCCTCGGAACCAGCCCAGCAGCTCGCAAAACAGAATCTTTCGTCTATTGTTACATTCTCGTTTACTTCTTTAATTGTATTAATCGCTAGTTTGATCGAGAAGGATAAAGGATAATAATTCTCGAAATATATTTTGAATTTTAAATAATACGGTAGTTGCTGCCACCAGAAATAGTCCAAGGACTATTTCGAGAGAGAATTCCGTTTATCGTTTTTTTTTTTTTATTTTATATATGTACCTTTCCTTTCCGTCTATAGTATTTAAGTCTGATGTCGTGCTGATTTCTCTTTCGCTTTCAGTGTTTGGTGTATTAATTGGGTAGCGTTAATTATTTCGATGCCACTTGTAAATAATTTCCACTTTTCGGCTAACCTGCTATGGGCAGGAGTACTAGCGCGGGAGAGGATTAAAGTTATTTTGAAATAATGGTTAGGCTATGATAAACAAGATTTACTGAATTTATTTGAATTACAATATCGCTAGGAGTCTCGCCCAAAGATGAGCAACGTCTGCTAACAGTGGGACAAGAGGAACGAAAACTCGCAAACGTTTCCAATGTTTGAAAACACCGTAATCAACACTACGTCAGATTACTGGTTAATACAGAGAATGGTCGTTATGATTTCAATGTCTCGGGTATTTCTTCGCGTTAATTATGTTTTTATATTTTATTCTTCGATTGGATTGTTGACGAATGATTTTGCTTTGATGTCGAATCTCGTACAACGCCGAAATTAACGGAGAAGAGATGTTGCCAAATCGAAACTCTCGCCTTGCTTGTATATGTTAGGGCGATAAATTCTCGAATTTTAGCTCGTCTCGCTTTACAATTTATTTAGACTCTACAATTTCAACAATTATTATATCTGTCTAATTGGTTAACAATTGACTCTCGACTAACGACAATGTCTGAATTGTCGGATTCGCACGCCTAGGGTTTCACCCTAGTTGGTAACTTTAACTGCGGGATCGCGTGTAGGAACTTTGACTAAATTTTAATTATTAGCGGATTGACAATGGCAGACTCACCCAGTGTACCGGTTTCGTCGACTAACAACAATTAACTAAAAATCGCTTTGCGCTGGGATGGTAAGCGTATTTATAGCTCAATTTGTCCTTGAATAATTACCACGTAACGATTTATTCAAAAGGGACTCGTGGTGGGGTTGTCTAAGTTTGCATATTGTTAGTTTTGTCCGGCGCGCGCGGAGCGCGGGACGTAACATGCACATACAGAATTTTACACGCAGAACGTAGTGAACGTGCATACCAGCGACAAAACAAGCTCAGAAGCTCGCAAAACTAAACAATTCTTCGATTTTGACAAAGAATAAGCGTATTTTCGTTCCCGTTTGATATATTTCGACGTATAAGCGCTGTATTTACTGCATCTTACGCGCAGAACGTATTGTACGTGCATTCCAGCGACAAAACAAGTTCTGAATATGGTAAAACTCAACAATTCTTCGATTTTGACGAAGAATAAGCGTATTTTCGTTCCCGTTTGAGATATTTCGACGTATAAGCGCTGTATTTACTGCATCTTACGCGCAGAACGTAGTGCACGTGCATTCCAGCCTCGGAACCAGCCCAGCAGCTCGCAAAACAGAATCTTTCGTCTATTGTTACATTCTCGTTTACTTCTTTAATTGTATTAATCGCTAGTTTGATCGAGAAGGATAAAGGATAATAATTCTCGAAATATATTTTGAATTTTAAATAATACGGTAGTTGCTGCCACCAGAAATAGTCCAAGGACTATTTCGAGAGAGAATTCCGTTTATCGTTTTTTTTTTTTTATTTTATATATGTACCTTTCCTTTCCGTCTATAGTATTTAAGTCTGATGTCGTGCTGATTTCTCTTTCGCTTTCAGTGTTTGGTGTATTAATTGGGTAGCGTTAATTATTTCGATGCCACTTGTAAATAATTTCCACTTTTCGGCTAACCTGCTATGGGCAGGAGTACTAGCGCGGGAGAGGATTAAAGTTATTTTGAAATAATGGTTAGGCTATGATAAACAAGATTTACTGAATTTATTTGAATTACAATATCGCTAGGAGTCTCGCCCAAAGATGAGCAACGTCTGCTAACAGTGGGACAAGAGGAACGAAAACTCGCAAACGTTTCCAATGTTTGAAAACACCGTAATCAACACTACGTCAGATTACTGGTTAATACAGAGAATGGTCGTTATGATTTCAATGTCTCGGGTATTTCTTCGCGTTAATTATGTTTTTTATATTTTATTCTTCGATTGGATTGTTGACGAATGATTTTGCTTTGATGTCGAATCTCGTACAACGCCGAAATTAACGGAGAAGAGATGTTGCCAAATCGAAACTCTCGCCTTGCTTGTATATGTTAGGGCGATAAATTCTCGAATTTTAGCTCGTCTCGCTTTACAATTTATTTAGACTCTACAATTTCAACAATTATTATATCTGTCTAATTGGTTAACAATTGACTCTCGACTAACGACAATGTCTGAATTGTCGGATTCGCACGCCTAGGGTTTCACCCTAGTTGGTAACTTTAACTGCGGGATCGCGTGTAGGAACTTTGACTAAATTTTAATTATTAGCGGATTGACAATGGCAGACTCACCCAGTGTACCGGTTTCGTCGACTAACAACAATTAACTAAAAATCGCTTTGCGCTGGGATGGTAAGCGTATTTATAGCTCAATTTGTCCTTGAATAATTACCACGTAACGATTTATTCAAAAGGGACTCGTGGTGGGGTTGTCTAAGTTTGCATATTGTTAGTTTTGTCCGCGCGCGCGCGGAGCGCGGGACGTAACATGCACATACAGAATTTTACACGCAGAACGTAGTGAACGTGCATACCAGCGACAAAACAAGCTCAGAAGCTCGCAAAACTAAACAATTCTTCGATTTTGACAAAGAATAAGCGTATTTTCGTTCCCGTTTGATATATTTCGACGTATAAGCGCTGTATTTACTGCATCTTACGCGCAGAACGTATTGTACGTGCATTCCAGCGACAAAACAAGTTCTGAATATGGTAAAACTCAACAATTCTTCGATTTTGACGAAGAATAAGCGTATTTTCGTTCCCGTTTGAGATATTTCGACGTATAAGCGCTGTATTTACTGCATCTTACGCGCAGAACGTAGTGCACGTGCATTCCAGCCTCGGAACCAGCCCAGCAGCTCGCAAAACAGAATCTTTCGTCTATTGTTACATTCTCGTTTACTTCTTTAATTGTATTAATCGCTAGTTTGATCGAGAAGGATAAAGGATAATAATTCTCGAAATATATTTTGAATTTTAAATAATACGGTAGTTGCTGCCACCAGAAATAGTCCAAGGACTATTTCGAGAGAGAATTCCGTTTATCGTTTTTTTTTTTTATTTTATATATGTACCTTTCCTTTCCGTCTATAGTATTTAAGTCTGATGTCGTGCTGATTTCTCTTTCGCTTTCAGTGTTTGGTGTATTAATTGGGTAGCGTTAATTATTTCGATGCCACTTGTAAATAATTTCCACTTTTCGGCTAACCTGCTATGGGCAGGAGTACTAGCGCGGGAGAGGATTAAAGTTATTTTGAAATAATGGTTAGGCTATGATAAACAAGATTTACTGAATTTATTTGAATTACAATATCGCTAGGAGTCTCGCCCAAAGATGAGCAACGTCTGCTAACAGTGGGACAAGAGGAACGAAAACTCGCAAACGTTTCCAATGTTTGAAAACACCGTAATCAACACTACGTCAGATTACTGGTTAATACAGAGAATGGTCGTTATGATTTCAATGTCTCGGGTATTTCTTCGCGTTAATTATGTTTTTATATTTTATTCTTCGATTGGATTGTTGACGAATGATTTTGCTTTGATGTCGAATCTCGTACAACGCCGAAATTAACGGAGAAGAGATGTTGCCAAATCGAAACTCTCGCCTTGCTTGTATATGTTAGGGCGATAAATTCTCGAATTTTAGCTCGTCTCGCTTTACAATTTATTTAGACTCTACAATTTCAACAATTATTATATCTGTCTAATTGGTTAACAATTGACTCTCGACTAACGACAATGTCTGAATTGTCGGATTCGCACGCCTAGGGTTTCACCCTAGTTGGTAACTTTAACTGCGGGATCGCGTGTAGGAACTTTGACTAAATTTTAATTATTAGCGGATTGACAATGGCAGACTCACCCAGTGTACCGGTTTCGTCGACTAACAACAATTAACTAAAAATCGCTTTGCGCTGGGATGGTAAGCGTATTTATAGCTCAATTTGTCCTTGAATAATTACCACGTAACGATTTATTCAAAAGGGACTCGTGGTGGGGTTGTCTAAGTTTGCATATTGTTAGTTTTGTCCGCCGCGCGCGGAGCGCGGGACGTAACATGCACATACAGAATTTTACACGCAGAACGTAGTGAACGTGCATACCAGCGACAAAACAAGCTCAGAAGCTCGCAAAACTAAACAATTCTTCGATTTTGACAAAGAATAAGCGTATTTTCGTTCCCGTTTGATATATTTCGACGTATAAGCGCTGTATTTACTGCATCTTACGCGCAGAACGTATTGTACGTGCATTCCAGCGACAAAACAAGTTCTGAATATGGTAAAACTCAACAATTCTTCGATTTTGACGAAGAATAAGCGTATTTTCGTTCCCGTTTGAGATATTTCGACGTATAAGCGCTGTATTTACTGCATCTTACGCGCAGAACGTAGTGCACGTGCATTCCAGCCTCGGAACCAGCCCAGCAGCTCGCAAAACAGAATCTTTCGTCTATTGTTACATTCTCGTTTACTTCTTTAATTGTATTAATCGCTAGTTTGATCGAGAAGGATAAAGGATAATAATTCTCGAAATATATTTTGAATTTTAAATAATACGGTAGTTGCTGCCACCAGAAATAGTCCAAGGACTATTTCGAGAGAGAATTCCGTTTATCGTTTTTTTTTTTATTTTATATATGTACCTTTCCTTTCCGTCTATAGTATTTAAGTCTGATGTCGTGCTGATTTCTCTTTCGCTTTCAGTGTTTGGTGTATTAATTGGGTAGCGTTAATTATTTCGATGCCACTTGTAAATAATTTCCACTTTTCGGCTAACCTGCTATGGGCAGGAGTACTAGCGCGGGAGAGGATTAAAGTTATTTTGAAATAATGGTTAGGCTATGATAAACAAGATTTACTGAATTTATTTGAATTACAATATCGCTAGGAGTCTCGCCCAAAGATGAGCAACGTCTGCTAACAGTGGGACAAGAGGAACGAAAACTCGCAAACGTTTCCAATGTTTGAAAACACCGTAATCAACACTACGTCAGATTACTGGTTAATACAGAGAATGGTCGTTATGATTTCAATGTCTCGGGTATTTCTTCGCGTTAATTATGTTTTTATATTTTATTCTTCGATTGGATTGTTGACGAATGATTTTGCTTTGATGTCGAATCTCGTACAACGCCGAAATTAACGGAGAAGAGATGTTGCCAAATCGAAACTCTCGCCTTGCTTGTATATGTTAGGGCGATAAATTCTCGAATTTTAGCTCGTCTCGCTTTACAATTTATTTAGACTCTACAATTTCAACAATTATTATATCTGTCTAATTGGTTAACAATTGACTCTCGACTAACGACAATGTCTGAATTGTCGGATTCGCACGCCTAGGGTTTCACCCTAGTTGGTAACTTTAACTGCGGGATCGCGTGTAGGAACTTTGACTAAATTTTAATTATTAGCGGATTGACAATGGCAGACTCACCCAGTGTACCGGTTTCGTCGACTAACAACAATTAACTAAAAATCGCTTTGCGCTGGGATGGTAAGCGTATTTATAGCTCAATTTGTCCTTGAATAATTACCACGTAACGATTTATTCAAAAGGGACTCGTGGTGGGGTTGTCTAAGTTTGCATATTGTTAGTTTTGTCCGCCGCGCGCGGAGCGCGGGACGTAACATGCACATACAGAATTTTACACGCAGAACGTAGTGAACGTGCATACCAGCGACAAAACAAGCTCAGAAGCTCGCAAAACTAAACAATTCTTCGATTTTGACAAAGAATAAGCGTATTTTCGTTCCCGTTTGATATATTTCGACGTATAAGCGCTGTATTTACTGCATCTTACGCGCAGAACGTATTGTACGTGCATTCCAGCGACAAAACAAGTTCTGAATATGGTAAAACTCAACAATTCTTCGATTTTGACGAAGAATAAGCGTATTTTCGTTCCCGTTTGAGATATTTCGACGTATAAGCGCTGTATTTACTGCATCTTACGCGCAGAACGTAGTGCACGTGCATTCCAGCCTCGGAACCAGCCCAGCAGCTCGCAAAACAGAATCTTTCGTCTATTGTTACATTCTCGTTTACTTCTTTAATTGTATTAATCGCTAGTTTGATCGAGAAGGATAAAGGATAATAATTCTCGAAATATATTTTGAATTTTAAATAATACGGTAGTTGCTGCCACCAGAAATAGTCCAAGGACTATTTCGAGAGAGAATTCCGTTTTATCTTTTTTTTTATTTTATATATGTACCTTTCCTTTCCGTCTATAGTATTTAAGTCTGATGTCGTGCTGATTTCTCTTTCGCTTTCAGTGTTTGGTGTATTAATTGGGTAGCGTTAATTATTTCGATGCCACTTGTAAATAATTTCCACTTTTCGGCTAACCTGCTATGGGCAGGAGTACTAGCGCGGGAGAGGATTAAAGTTATTTTGAAATAATGGTTAGGCTATGATAAACAAGATTTACTGAATTTATTTGAATTACAATATCGCTAGGAGTCTCGCCCAAAGATGAGCAACGTCTGCTAACAGTGGGACAAGAGGAACGAAAACTCGCAAACGTTTCCAATGTTTGAAAACACCGTAATCAACACTACGTCAGATTACTGGTTAATACAGAGAATGGTCGTTATGATTTCAATGTCTCGGGTATTTCTTCGCGTTAATTATGTTTTTTATATTTTATTCTTCGATTGGATTGTTGACGAATGATTTTGCTTTGATGTCGAATCTCGTACAACGCCGAAATTAACGGAGAAGAGATGTTGCCAAATCGAAACTCTCGCCTTGCTTGTATATGTTAGGGCGATAAATTCTCGAATTTTAGCTCGTCTCGCTTTACAATTTATTTAGACTCTACAATTTCAACAATTATTATATCTGTCTAATTGGTTAACAATTGACTCTCGACTAACGACAATGTCTGAATTGTCGGATTCGCACGCCTAGGGTTTCACCCTAGTTGGTAACTTTAACTGCGGGATCGCGTGTAGGAACTTTGACTAAATTTTAATTATTAGCGGATTGACAATGGCAGACTCACCCAGTGTACCGGTTTCGTCGACTAACAACAATTAACTAAAAATCGCTTTGCGCTGGGATGGTAAGCGTATTTATAGCTCAATTTGTCCTTGAATAATTACCACGTAACGATTTATTCAAAAGGGACTCGTGGTGGGGTTGTCTAAGTTTGCATATTGTTAGTTTTGTCCGCGCGCGCGCGGAGCGCGGGACGTAACATGCACATACAGAATTTTACACGCAGAACGTAGTGAACGTGCATACCAGCGACAAAACAAGCTCAGAAGCTCGCAAAACTAAACAATTCTTCGATTTTGACAAAGAATAAGCGTATTTTCGTTCCCGTTTGATATATTTCGACGTATAAGCGCTGTATTTACTGCATCTTACGCGCAGAACGTATTGTACGTGCATTCCAGCGACAAAACAAGTTCTGAATATGGTAAAACTCAACAATTCTTCGATTTTGACGAAGAATAAGCGTATTTTCGTTCCCGTTTGAGATATTTCGACGTATAAGCGCTGTATTTACTGCATCTTACGCGCAGAACGTAGTGCACGTGCATTCCAGCCTCGGAACCAGCCCAGCAGCTCGCAAAACAGAATCTTTCGTCTATTGTTACATTCTCGTTTACTTCTTTAATTGTATTAATCGCTAGTTTGATCGAGAAGGATAAAGGATAATAATTCTCGAAATATATTTTGAATTTTAAATAATACGGTAGTTGCTGCCACCAGAAATAGTCCAAGGACTATTTCGAGAGAGAATTCCGTTTATCGTTTTTTTTTATTTTATATATGTACCTTTCCTTTCCGTCTATAGTATTTAAGTCTGATGTCGTGCTGATTTCTCTTTCGCTTTCAGTGTTTGGTGTATTAATTGGGTAGCGTTAATTATTTCGATGCCACTTGTAAATAATTTCCACTTTTCGGCTAACCTGCTATGGGCAGGAGTACTAGCGCGGGAGAGGATTAAAGTTATTTTGAAATAATGGTTAGGCTATGATAAACAAGATTTACTGAATTTATTTGAATTACAATATCGCTAGGAGTCTCGCCCAAAGATGAGCAACGTCTGCTAACAGTGGGACAAGAGGAACGAAAACTCGCAAACGTTTCCAATGTTTGAAAACACCGTAATCAACACTACGTCAGATTACTGGTTAATACAGAGAATGGTCGTTATGATTTCAATGTCTCGGGTATTTCTTCGCGTTAATTATGTTTTTTATATTTTATTCTTCGATTGGATTGTTGACGAATGATTTTGCTTTGATGTCGAATCTCGTACAACGCCGAAATTAACGGAGAAGAGATGTTGCCAAATCGAAACTCTCGCCTTGCTTGTATATGTTAGGGCGATAAATTCTCGAATTTTAGCTCGTCTCGCTTTACAATTTATTTAGACTCTACAATTTCAACAATTATTATATCTGTCTAATTGGTTAACAATTGACTCTCGACTAACGACAATGTCTGAATTGTCGGATTCGCACGCCTAGGGTTTCACCCTAGTTGGTAACTTTAACTGCGGGATCGCGTGTAGGAACTTTGACTAAATTTTAATTATTAGCGGATTGACAATGGCAGACTCACCCAGTGTACCGGTTTCGTCGACTAACAACAATTAACTAAAAATCGCTTTGCGCTGGGATGGTAAGCGTATTTATAGCTCAATTTGTCCTTGAATAATTACCACGTAACGATTTATTCAAAAGGGACTCGTGGTGGGGTTGTCTAAGTTTGCATATTGTTAGTTTTGTCCCCGCGCGCGCGCGGAGCGCGGGACGTAACATGCACATACAGAATTTTACACGCAGAACGTAGTGAACGTGCATACCAGCGACAAAACAAGCTCAGAAGCTCGCAAAACTAAACAATTCTTCGATTTTGACAAAGAATAAGCGTATTTTCGTTCCCGTTTGATATATTTCGACGTATAAGCGCTGTATTTACTGCATCTTACGCGCAGAACGTATTGTACGTGCATTCCAGCGACAAAACAAGTTCTGAATATGGTAAAACTCAACAATTCTTCGATTTTGACGAAGAATAAGCGTATTTTCGTTCCCGTTTGAGATATTTCGACGTATAAGCGCTGTATTTACTGCATCTTACGCGCAGAACGTAGTGCACGTGCATTCCAGCCTCGGAACCAGCCCAGCAGCTCGCAAAACAGAATCTTTCGTCTATTGTTACATTCTCGTTTACTTCTTTAATTGTATTAATCGCTAGTTTGATCGAGAAGGATAAAGGATAATAATTCTCGAAATATATTTTGAATTTTAAATAATACGGTAGTTGCTGCCACCAGAAATAGTCCAAGGACTATTTCGAGAGAGAATTCCGTTTATCGTTTTTTTTTTTATTTTATATATGTACCTTTCCTTTCCGTCTATAGTATTTAAGTCTGATGTCGTGCTGATTTCTCTTTCGCTTTCAGTGTTTGGTGTATTAATTGGGTAGCGTTAATTATTTCGATGCCACTTGTAAATAATTTCCACTTTTCGGCTAACCTGCTATGGGCAGGAGTACTAGCGCGGGAGAGGATTAAAGTTATTTTGAAATAATGGTTAGGCTATGATAAACAAGATTTACTGAATTTATTTGAATTACAATATCGCTAGGAGTCTCGCCCAAAGATGAGCAACGTCTGCTAACAGTGGGACAAGAGGAACGAAAACTCGCAAACGTTTCCAATGTTTGAAAACACCGTAATCAACACTACGTCAGATTACTGGTTAATACAGAGAATGGTCGTTATGATTTCAATGTCTCGGGTATTTCTTCGCGTTAATTATGTTTTTATATTTTATTCTTCGATTGGATTGTTGACGAATGATTTTGCTTTGATGTCGAATCTCGTACAACGCCGAAATTAACGGAGAAGAGATGTTGCCAAATCGAAACTCTCGCCTTGCTTGTATATGTTAGGGCGATAAATTCTCGAATTTTAGCTCGTCTCGCTTTACAATTTATTTAGACTCTACAATTTCAACAATTATTATATCTGTCTAATTGGTTAACAATTGACTCTCGACTAACGACAATGTCTGAATTGTCGGATTCGCACGCCTAGGGTTTCACCCTAGTTGGTAACTTTAACTGCGGGATCGCGTGTAGGAACTTTGACTAAATTTTAATTATTAGCGGATTGACAATGGCAGACTCACCCAGTGTACCGGTTTCGTCGACTAACAACAATTAACTAAAAATCGCTTTGCGCTGGGATGGTAAGCGTATTTATAGCTCAATTTGTCCTTGAATAATTACCACGTAACGATTTATTCAAAAGGGACTCGTGGTGGGGTTGTCTAAGTTTGCATATTGTTAGTTTTGTCCGCCGCGCGCGGAGCGCGGGACGTAACATGCACATACAGAATTTTACACGCAGAACGTAGTGAACGTGCATACCAGCGACAAAACAAGCTCAGAAGCTCGCAAAACTAAACAATTCTTCGATTTTGACAAAGAATAAGCGTATTTTCGTTCCCGTTTGATATATTTCGACGTATAAGCGCTGTATTTACTGCATCTTACGCGCAGAACGTATTGTACGTGCATTCCAGCGACAAAACAAGTTCTGAATATGGTAAAACTCAACAATTCTTCGATTTTGACGAAGAATAAGCGTATTTTCGTTCCCGTTTGAGATATTTCGACGTATAAGCGCTGTATTTACTGCATCTTACGCGCAGAACGTAGTGCACGTGCATTCCAGCCTCGGAACCAGCCCAGCAGCTCGCAAAACAGAATCTTTCGTCTATTGTTACATTCTCGTTTACTTCTTTAATTGTATTAATCGCTAGTTTGATCGAGAAGGATAAAGGATAATAATTCTCGAAATATATTTTGAATTTTAAATAATACGGTAGTTGCTGCCACCAGAAATAGTCCAAGGACTATTTCGAGAGAGAATTCCGTTTATCGTTTTTTTTTTTTTATTTTATATATGTACCTTTCCTTTCCGTCTATAGTATTTAAGTCTGATGTCGTGCTGATTTCTCTTTCGCTTTCAGTGTTTGGTGTATTAATTGGGTAGCGTTAATTATTTCGATGCCACTTGTAAATAATTTCCACTTTTCGGCTAACCTGCTATGGGCAGGAGTACTAGCGCGGGAGAGGATTAAAGTTATTTTGAAATAATGGTTAGGCTATGATAAACAAGATTTACTGAATTTATTTGAATTACAATATCGCTAGGAGTCTCGCCCAAAGATGAGCAACGTCTGCTAACAGTGGGACAAGAGGAACGAAAACTCGCAAACGTTTCCAATGTTTGAAAACACCGTAATCAACACTACGTCAGATTACTGGTTAATACAGAGAATGGTCGTTATGATTTCAATGTCTCGGGTATTTCTTCGCGTTAATTATGTTTTTATATTTTATTCTTCGATTGGATTGTTGACGAATGATTTTGCTTTGATGTCGAATCTCGTACAACGCCGAAATTAACGGAGAAGAGATGTTGCCAAATCGAAACTCTCGCCTTGCTTGTATATGTTAGGGCGATAAATTCTCGAATTTTAGCTCGTCTCGCTTTACAATTTATTTAGACTCTACAATTTCAACAATTATTATATCTGTCTAATTGGTTAACAATTGACTCTCGACTAACGACAATGTCTGAATTGTCGGATTCGCACGCCTAGGGTTTCACCCTAGTTGGTAACTTTAACTGCGGGATCGCGTGTAGGAACTTTGACTAAATTTTAATTATTAGCGGATTGACAATGGCAGACTCACCCAGTGTACCGGTTTCGTCGACTAACAACAATTAACTAAAAATCGCTTTGCGCTGGGATGGTAAGCGTATTTATAGCTCAATTTGTCCTTGAATAATTACCACGTAACGATTTATTCAAAAGGGACTCGTGGTGGGGTTGTCTAAGTTTGCATATTGTTAGTTTTGTCCGGCGCGCGCGGAGCGCGGGACGTAACATGCACATACAGAATTTTACACGCAGAACGTAGTGAACGTGCATACCAGCGACAAAACAAGCTCAGAAGCTCGCAAAACTAAACAATTCTTCGATTTTGACAAAGAATAAGCGTATTTTCGTTCCCGTTTGATATATTTCGACGTATAAGCGCTGTATTTACTGCATCTTACGCGCAGAACGTATTGTACGTGCATTCCAGCGACAAAACAAGTTCTGAATATGGTAAAACTCAACAATTCTTCGATTTTGACGAAGAATAAGCGTATTTTCGTTCCCGTTTGAGATATTTCGACGTATAAGCGCTGTATTTACTGCATCTTACGCGCAGAACGTAGTGCACGTGCATTCCAGCCTCGGAACCAGCCCAGCAGCTCGCAAAACAGAATCTTTCGTCTATTGTTACATTCTCGTTTACTTCTTTAATTGTATTAATCGCTAGTTTGATCGAGAAGGATAAAGGATAATAATTCTCGAAATATATTTTGAATTTTAAATAATACGGTAGTTGCTGCCACCAGAAATAGTCCAAGGACTATTTCGAGAGAGAATTCCGTTTATCGTTTTTTTTTTTTTATTTTATATATGTACCTTTCCTTTCCGTCTATAGTATTTAAGTCTGATGTCGTGCTGATTTCTCTTTCGCTTTCAGTGTTTGGTGTATTAATTGGGTAGCGTTAATTATTTCGATGCCACTTGTAAATAATTTCCACTTTTCGGCTAACCTGCTATGGGCAGGAGTACTAGCGCGGGAGAGGATTAAAGTTATTTTGAAATAATGGTTAGGCTATGATAAACAAGATTTACTGAATTTATTTGAATTACAATATCGCTAGGAGTCTCGCCCAAAGATGAGCAACGTCTGCTAACAGTGGGACAAGAGGAACGAAAACTCGCAAACGTTTCCAATGTTTGAAAACACCGTAATCAACACTACGTCAGATTACTGGTTAATACAGAGAATGGTCGTTATGATTTCAATGTCTCGGGTATTTCTTCGCGTTAATTATGTTTTTATATTTTATTCTTCGATTGGATTGTTGACGAATGATTTTGCTTTGATGTCGAATCTCGTACAACGCCGAAATTAACGGAGAAGAGATGTTGCCAAATCGAAACTCTCGCCTTGCTTGTATATGTTAGGGCGATAAATTCTCGAATTTTAGCTCGTCTCGCTTTACAATTTATTTAGACTCTACAATTTCAACAATTATTATATCTGTCTAATTGGTTAACAATTGACTCTCGACTAACGACAATGTCTGAATTGTCGGATTCGCACGCCTAGGGTTTCACCCTAGTTGGTAACTTTAACTGCGGGATCGCGTGTAGGAACTTTGACTAAATTTTAATTATTAGCGGATTGACAATGGCAGACTCACCCAGTGTACCGGTTTCGTCGACTAACAACAATTAACTAAAAATCGCTTTGCGCTGGGATGGTAAGCGTATTTATAGCTCAATTTGTCCTTGAATAATTACCACGTAACGATTTATTCAAAAGGGACTCGTGGTGGGGTTGTCTAAGTTTGCATATTGTTAGTTTTGTCCGCGCGCGCGGAGCGCGGGACGTAACATGCACATACAGAATTTTACACGCAGAACGTAGTGAACGTGCATACCAGCGACAAAACAAGCTCAGAAGCTCGCAAAACTAAACAATTCTTCGATTTTGACAAAGAATAAGCGTATTTTCGTTCCCGTTTGATATATTTCGACGTATAAGCGCTGTATTTACTGCATCTTACGCGCAGAACGTATTGTACGTGCATTCCAGCGACAAAACAAGTTCTGAATATGGTAAAACTCAACAATTCTTCGATTTTGACGAAGAATAAGCGTATTTTCGTTCCCGTTTGAGATATTTCGACGTATAAGCGCTGTATTTACTGCATCTTACGCGCAGAACGTAGTGCACGTGCATTCCAGCCTCGGAACCAGCCCAGCAGCTCGCAAAACAGAATCTTTCGTCTATTGTTACATTCTCGTTTACTTCTTTAATTGTATTAATCGCTAGTTTGATCGAGAAGGATAAAGGATAATAATTCTCGAAATATATTTTGAATTTTAAATAATACGGTAGTTGCTGCCACCAGAAATAGTCCAAGGACTATTTCGAGAGAGAATTCCGTTTATCGTTTTTTTTTTATTTTATATATGTACCTTTCCTTTCCGTCTATAGTATTTAAGTCTGATGTCGTGCTGATTTCTCTTTCGCTTTCAGTGTTTGGTGTATTAATTGGGTAGCGTTAATTATTTCGATGCCACTTGTAAATAATTTCCACTTTTCGGCTAACCTGCTATGGGCAGGAGTACTAGCGCGGGAGAGGATTAAAGTTATTTTGAAATAATGGTTAGGCTATGATAAACAAGATTTACTGAATTTATTTGAATTACAATATCGCTAGGAGTCTCGCCCAAAGATGAGCAACGTCTGCTAACAGTGGGACAAGAGGAACGAAAACTCGCAAACGTTTCCAATGTTTGAAAACACCGTAATCAACACTACGTCAGATTACTGGTTAATACAGAGAATGGTCGTTATGATTTCAATGTCTCGGGTATTTCTTCGCGTTAATTATGTTTTTATATTTTATTCTTCGATTGGATTGTTGACGAATGATTTTGCTTTGATGTCGAATCTCGTACAACGCCGAAATTAACGGAGAAGAGATGTTGCCAAATCGAAACTCTCGCCTTGCTTGTATATGTTAGGGCGATAAATTCTCGAATTTTAGCTCGTCTCGCTTTACAATTTATTTAGACTCTACAATTTCAACAATTATTATATCTGTCTAATTGGTTAACAATTGACTCTCGACTAACGACAATGTCTGAATTGTCGGATTCGCACGCCTAGGGTTTCACCCTAGTTGGTAACTTTAACTGCGGGATCGCGTGTAGGAACTTTGACTAAATTTTAATTATTAGCGGATTGACAATGGCAGACTCACCCAGTGTACCGGTTTCGTCGACTAACAACAATTAACTAAAAATCGCTTTGCGCTGGGATGGTAAGCGTATTTATAGCTCAATTTGTCCTTGAATAATTACCACGTAACGATTTATTCAAAAGGGACTCGTGGTGGGGTTGTCTAAGTTTGCATATTGTTAGTTTTGTCCGGCGCGCGCGGAGCGCGGGACGTAACATGCACATACAGAATTTTACACGCAGAACGTAGTGAACGTGCATACCAGCGACAAAACAAGCTCAGAAGCTCGCAAAACTAAACAATTCTTCGATTTTGACAAAGAATAAGCGTATTTTCGTTCCCGTTTGATATATTTCGACGTATAAGCGCTGTATTTACTGCATCTTACGCGCAGAACGTATTGTACGTGCATTCCAGCGACAAAACAAGTTCTGAATATGGTAAAACTCAACAATTCTTCGATTTTGACGAAGAATAAGCGTATTTTCGTTCCCGTTTGAGATATTTCGACGTATAAGCGCTGTATTTACTGCATCTTACGCGCAGAACGTAGTGCACGTGCATTCCAGCCTCGGAACCAGCCCAGCAGCTCGCAAAACAGAATCTTTCGTCTATTGTTACATTCTCGTTTACTTCTTTAATTGTATTAATCGCTAGTTTGATCGAGAAGGATAAAGGATAATAATTCTCGAAATATATTTTGAATTTTAAATAATACGGTAGTTGCTGCCACCAGAAATAGTCCAAGGACTATTTCGAGAGAGAATTCCGTTTATCGTTTTTTTTTTTTTATTTTATATATGTACCTTTCCTTTCCGTCTATAGTATTTAAGTCTGATGTCGTGCTGATTTCTCTTTCGCTTTCAGTGTTTGGTGTATTAATTGGGTAGCGTTAATTATTTCGATGCCACTTGTAAATAATTTCCACTTTTCGGCTAACCTGCTATGGGCAGGAGTACTAGCGCGGGAGAGGATTAAAGTTATTTTGAAATAATGGTTAGGCTATGATAAACAAGATTTACTGAATTTATTTGAATTACAATATCGCTAGGAGTCTCGCCCAAAGATGAGCAACGTCTGCTAACAGTGGGACAAGAGGAACGAAAACTCGCAAACGTTTCCAATGTTTGAAAACACCGTAATCAACACTACGTCAGATTACTGGTTAATACAGAGAATGGTCGTTATGATTTCAATGTCTCGGGTATTTCTTCGCGTTAATTATGTTTTTATATTTTATTCTTCGATTGGATTGTTGACGAATGATTTTGCTTTGATGTCGAATCTCGTACAACGCCGAAATTAACGGAGAAGAGATGTTGCCAAATCGAAACTCTCGCCTTGCTTGTATATGTTAGGGCGATAAATTCTCGAATTTTAGCTCGTCTCGCTTTACAATTTATTTAGACTCTACAATTTCAACAATTATTATATCTGTCTAATTGGTTAACAATTGACTCTCGACTAACGACAATGTCTGAATTGTCGGATTCGCACGCCTAGGGTTTCACCCTAGTTGGTAACTTTAACTGCGGGATCGCGTGTAGGAACTTTGACTAAATTTTAATTATTAGCGGATTGACAATGGCAGACTCACCCAGTGTACCGGTTTCGTCGACTAACAACAATTAACTAAAAATCGCTTTGCGCTGGGATGGTAAGCGTATTTATAGCTCAATTTGTCCTTGAATAATTACCACGTAACGATTTATTCAAAAGGGACTCGTGGTGGGGTTGTCTAAGTTTGCATATTGTTAGTTTTGTCCGCCGCGCGCGGAGCGCGGGACGTAACATGCACATACAGAATTTTACACGCAGAACGTAGTGAACGTGCATACCAGCGACAAAACAAGCTCAGAAGCTCGCAAAACTAAACAATTCTTCGATTTTGACAAAGAATAAGCGTATTTTCGTTCCCGTTTGATATATTTCGACGTATAAGCGCTGTATTTACTGCATCTTACGCGCAGAACGTATTGTACGTGCATTCCAGCGACAAAACAAGTTCTGAATATGGTAAAACTCAACAATTCTTCGATTTTGACGAAGAATAAGCGTATTTTCGTTCCCGTTTGAGATATTTCGACGTATAAGCGCTGTATTTACTGCATCTTACGCGCAGAACGTAGTGCACGTGCATTCCAGCCTCGGAACCAGCCCAGCAGCTCGCAAAACAGAATCTTTCGTCTATTGTTACATTCTCGTTTACTTCTTTAATTGTATTAATCGCTAGTTTGATCGAGAAGGATAAAGGATAATAATTCTCGAAATATATTTTGAATTTTAAATAATACGGTAGTTGCTGCCACCAGAAATAGTCCAAGGACTATTTCGAGAGAGAATTCCGTTTATTTTTTTTTTTTTATTTTATATATGTACCTTTCCTTTCCGTCTATAGTATTTAAGTCTGATGTCGTGCTGATTTCTCTTTCGCTTTCAGTGTTTGGTGTATTAATTGGGTAGCGTTAATTATTTCGATGCCACTTGTAAATAATTTCCACTTTTCGGCTAACCTGCTATGGGCAGGAGTACTAGCGCGGGAGAGGATTAAAGTTATTTTGAAATAATGGTTAGGCTATGATAAACAAGATTTACTGAATTTATTTGAATTACAATATCGCTAGGAGTCTCGCCCAAAGATGAGCAACGTCTGCTAACAGTGGGACAAGAGGAACGAAAACTCGCAAACGTTTCCAATGTTTGAAAACACCGTAATCAACACTACGTCAGATTACTGGTTAATACAGAGAATGGTCGTTATGATTTCAATGTCTCGGGTATTTCTTCGCGTTAATTATGTTTTTATATTTTATTCTTCGATTGGATTGTTGACGAATGATTTTGCTTTGATGTCGAATCTCGTACAACGCCGAAATTAACGGAGAAGAGATGTTGCCAAATCGAAACTCTCGCCTTGCTTGTATATGTTAGGGCGATAAATTCTCGAATTTTAGCTCGTCTCGCTTTACAATTTATTTAGACTCTACAATTTCAACAATTATTATATCTGTCTAATTGGTTAACAATTGACTCTCGACTAACGACAATGTCTGAATTGTCGGATTCGCACGCCTAGGGTTTCACCCTAGTTGGTAACTTTAACTGCGGGATCGCGTGTAGGAACTTTGACTAAATTTTAATTATTAGCGGATTGACAATGGCAGACTCACCCAGTGTACCGGTTTCGTCGACTAACAACAATTAACTAAAAATCGCTTTGCGCTGGGATGGTAAGCGTATTTATAGCTCAATTTGTCCTTGAATAATTACCACGTAACGATTTATTCAAAAGGGACTCGTGGTGGGGTTGTCTAAGTTTGCATATTGTTAGTTTTGTCCGCCGCGCGCGCGGCGGGACGTAACATGCACATACAGAATTTTACACGCAGAACGTAGTGAACGTGCATACCAGCGACAAAACAAGCTCAGAAGCTCGCAAAACTAAACAATTCTTCGATTTTGACAAAGAATAAGCGTATTTTCGTTCCCGTTTGATATATTTCGACGTATAAGCGCTGTATTTACTGCATCTTACGCGCAGAACGTATTGTACGTGCATTCCAGCGACAAAACAAGTTCTGAATATGGTAAAACTCAACAATTCTTCGATTTTGACGAAGAATAAGCGTATTTTCGTTCCCGTTTGAGATATTTCGACGTATAAGCGCTGTATTTACTGCATCTTACGCGCAGAACGTAGTGCACGTGCATTCCAGCCTCGGAACCAGCCCAGCAGCTCGCAAAACAGAATCTTTCGTCTATTGTTACATTCTCGTTTACTTCTTTAATTGTATTAATCGCTAGTTTGATCGAGAAGGATAAAGGATAATAATTCTCGAAATATATTTTGAATTTTAAATAATACGGTAGTTGCTGCCACCAGAAATAGTCCAAGGACTATTTCGAGAGAGAATTCCGTTTATTTTTTTTTTTTTTTTTATTTTATATATGTACCTTTCCTTTCCGTCTATAGTATTTAAGTCTGATGTCGTGCTGATTTCTCTTTCGCTTTCAGTGTTTGGTGTATTAATTGGGTAGCGTTAATTATTTCGATGCCACTTGTAAATAATTTCCACTTTTCGGCTAACCTGCTATGGGCAGGAGTACTAGCGCGGGAGAGGATTAAAGTTATTTTGAAATAATGGTTAGGCTATGATAAACAAGATTTACTGAATTTATTTGAATTACAATATCGCTAGGAGTCTCGCCCAAAGATGAGCAACGTCTGCTAACAGTGGGACAAGAGGAACGAAAACTCGCAAACGTTTCCAATGTTTGAAAACACCGTAATCAACACTACGTCAGATTACTGGTTAATACAGAGAATGGTCGTTATGATTTCAATGTCTCGGGTATTTCTTCGCGTTAATTATGTTTTTATATTTTATTCTTCGATTGGATTGTTGACGAATGATTTTGCTTTGATGTCGAATCTCGTACAACGCCGAAATTAACGGAGAAGAGATGTTGCCAAATCGAAACTCTCGCCTTGCTTGTATATGTTAGGGCGATAAATTCTCGAATTTTAGCTCGTCTCGCTTTACAATTTATTTAGACTCTACAATTTCAACAATTATTATATCTGTCTAATTGGTTAACAATTGACTCTCGACTAACGACAATGTCTGAATTGTCGGATTCGCACGCCTAGGGTTTCACCCTAGTTGGTAACTTTAACTGCGGGATCGCGTGTAGGAACTTTGACTAAATTTTAATTATTAGCGGATTGACAATGGCAGACTCACCCAGTGTACCGGTTTCGTCGACTAACAACAATTAACTAAAAATCGCTTTGCGCTGGGATGGTAAGCGTATTTATAGCTCAATTTGTCCTTGAATAATTACCACGTAACGATTTATTCAAAAGGGACTCGTGGTGGGGTTGTCTAAGTTTGCATATTGTTAGTTTTGTCCCGCGCGCGCGGAGCGCGGGACGTAACATGCACATACAGAATTTTACACGCAGAACGTAGTGAACGTGCATACCAGCGACAAAACAAGCTCAGAAGCTCGCAAAACTAAACAATTCTTCGATTTTGACAAAGAATAAGCGTATTTTCGTTCCCGTTTGATATATTTCGACGTATAAGCGCTGTATTTACTGCATCTTACGCGCAGAACGTATTGTACGTGCATTCCAGCGACAAAACAAGTTCTGAATATGGTAAAACTCAACAATTCTTCGATTTTGACGAAGAATAAGCGTATTTTCGTTCCCGTTTGAGATATTTCGACGTATAAGCGCTGTATTTACTGCATCTTACGCGCAGAACGTAGTGCACGTGCATTCCAGCCTCGGAACCAGCCCAGCAGCTCGCAAAACAGAATCTTTCGTCTATTGTTACATTCTCGTTTACTTCTTTAATTGTATTAATCGCTAGTTTGATCGAGAAGGATAAAGGATAATAATTCTCGAAATATATTTTGAATTTTAAATAATACGGTAGTTGCTGCCACCAGAAATAGTCCAAGGACTATTTCGAGAGAGAATTCCGTTTATCGTTTTTTTTTTTTATTTTATATATGTACCTTTCCTTTCCGTCTATAGTATTTAAGTCTGATGTCGTGCTGATTTCTCTTTCGCTTTCAGTGTTTGGTGTATTAATTGGGTAGCGTTAATTATTTCGATGCCACTTGTAAATAATTTCCACTTTTCGGCTAACCTGCTATGGGCAGGAGTACTAGCGCGGGAGAGGATTAAAGTTATTTTGAAATAATGGTTAGGCTATGATAAACAAGATTTACTGAATTTATTTGAATTACAATATCGCTAGGAGTCTCGCCCAAAGATGAGCAACGTCTGCTAACAGTGGGACAAGAGGAACGAAAACTCGCAAACGTTTCCAATGTTTGAAAACACCGTAATCAACACTACGTCAGATTACTGGTTAATACAGAGAATGGTCGTTATGATTTCAATGTCTCGGGTATTTCTTCGCGTTAATTATGTTTTTATATTTTATTCTTCGATTGGATTGTTGACGAATGATTTTGCTTTGATGTCGAATCTCGTACAACGCCGAAATTAACGGAGAAGAGATGTTGCCAAATCGAAACTCTCGCCTTGCTTGTATATGTTAGGGCGATAAATTCTCGAATTTTAGCTCGTCTCGCTTTACAATTTATTTAGACTCTACAATTTCAACAATTATTATATCTGTCTAATTGGTTAACAATTGACTCTCGACTAACGACAATGTCTGAATTGTCGGATTCGCACGCCTAGGGTTTCACCCTAGTTGGTAACTTTAACTGCGGGATCGCGTGTAGGAACTTTGACTAAATTTTAATTATTAGCGGATTGACAATGGCAGACTCACCCAGTGTACCGGTTTCGTCGACTAACAACAATTAACTAAAAATCGCTTTGCGCTGGGATGGTAAGCGTATTTATAGCTCAATTTGTCCTTGAATAATTACCACGTAACGATTTATTCAAAAGGGACTCGTGGTGGGGTTGTCTAAGTTTGCATATTGTTAGTTTTGTCCGCCGCGCGCGGAGCGCGGGACGTAACATGCACATACAGAATTTTACACGCAGAACGTAGTGAACGTGCATACCAGCGACAAAACAAGCTCAGAAGCTCGCAAAACTAAACAATTCTTCGATTTTGACAAAGAATAAGCGTATTTTCGTTCCCGTTTGATATATTTCGACGTATAAGCGCTGTATTTACTGCATCTTACGCGCAGAACGTATTGTACGTGCATTCCAGCGACAAAACAAGTTCTGAATATGGTAAAACTCAACAATTCTTCGATTTTGACGAAGAATAAGCGTATTTTCGTTCCCGTTTGAGATATTTCGACGTATAAGCGCTGTATTTACTGCATCTTACGCGCAGAACGTAGTGCACGTGCATTCCAGCCTCGGAACCAGCCCAGCAGCTCGCAAAACAGAATCTTTCGTCTATTGTTACATTCTCGTTTACTTCTTTAATTGTATTAATCGCTAGTTTGATCGAGAAGGATAAAGGATAATAATTCTCGAAATATATTTTGAATTTTAAATAATACGGTAGTTGCTGCCACCAGAAATAGTCCAAGGACTATTTCGAGAGAGAATTCCGTTTATCGTTTTTTATTTTTATATATGTACCTTTCCTTTCCGTCTATAGTATTTAAGTCTGATGTCGTGCTGATTTCTCTTTCGCTTTCAGTGTTTGGTGTATTAATTGGGTAGCGTTAATTATTTCGATGCCACTTGTAAATAATTTCCACTTTTCGGCTAACCTGCTATGGGCAGGAGTACTAGCGCGGGAGAGGATTAAAGTTATTTTGAAATAATGGTTAGGCTATGATAAACAAGATTTACTGAATTTATTTGAATTACAATATCGCTAGGAGTCTCGCCCAAAGATGAGCAACGTCTGCTAACAGTGGGACAAGAGGAACGAAAACTCGCAAACGTTTCCAATGTTTGAAAACACCGTAATCAACACTACGTCAGATTACTGGTTAATACAGAGAATGGTCGTTATGATTTCAATGTCTCGGGTATTTCTTCGCGTTAATTATGTTTTTATATTTTATTCTTCGATTGGATTGTTGACGAATGATTTTGCTTTGATGTCGAATCTCGTACAACGCCGAAATTAACGGAGAAGAGATGTTGCCAAATCGAAACTCTCGCCTTGCTTGTATATGTTAGGGCGATAAATTCTCGAATTTTAGCTCGTCTCGCTTTACAATTTATTTAGACTCTACAATTTCAACAATTATTATATCTGTCTAATTGGTTAACAATTGACTCTCGACTAACGACAATGTCTGAATTGTCGGATTCGCACGCCTAGGGTTTCACCCTAGTTGGTAACTTTAACTGCGGGATCGCGTGTAGGAACTTTGACTAAATTTTAATTATTAGCGGATTGACAATGGCAGACTCACCCAGTGTACCGGTTTCGTCGACTAACAACAATTAACTAAAAATCGCTTTGCGCTGGGATGGTAAGCGTATTTATAGCTCAATTTGTCCTTGAATAATTACCACGTAACGATTTATTCAAAAGGGACTCGTGGTGGGGTTGTCTAAGTTTGCATATTGTTAGTTTTGTCCGGCGCGCGCGGAGCGCGGGACGTAACATGCACATACAGAATTTTACACGCAGAACGTAGTGAACGTGCATACCAGCGACAAAACAAGCTCAGAAGCTCGCAAAACTAAACAATTCTTCGATTTTGACAAAGAATAAGCGTATTTTCGTTCCCGTTTGATATATTTCGACGTATAAGCGCTGTATTTACTGCATCTTACGCGCAGAACGTATTGTACGTGCATTCCAGCGACAAAACAAGTTCTGAATATGGTAAAACTCAACAATTCTTCGATTTTGACGAAGAATAAGCGTATTTTCGTTCCCGTTTGAGATATTTCGACGTATAAGCGCTGTATTTACTGCATCTTACGCGCAGAACGTAGTGCACGTGCATTCCAGCCTCGGAACCAGCCCAGCAGCTCGCAAAACAGAATCTTTCGTCTATTGTTACATTCTCGTTTACTTCTTTAATTGTATTAATCGCTAGTTTGATCGAGAAGGATAAAGGATAATAATTCTCGAAATATATTTTGAATTTTAAATAATACGGTAGTTGCTGCCACCAGAAATAGTCCAAGGACTATTTCGAGAGAGAATTCCGTTTATCGTTTTTTTTTTTTTTATTTTATATATGTACCTTTCCTTTCCGTCTATAGTATTTAAGTCTGATGTCGTGCTGATTTCTCTTTCGCTTTCAGTGTTTGGTGTATTAATTGGGTAGCGTTAATTATTTCGATGCCACTTGTAAATAATTTCCACTTTTCGGCTAACCTGCTATGGGCAGGAGTACTAGCGCGGGAGAGGATTAAAGTTATTTTGAAATAATGGTTAGGCTATGATAAACAAGATTTACTGAATTTATTTGAATTACAATATCGCTAGGAGTCTCGCCCAAAGATGAGCAACGTCTGCTAACAGTGGGACAAGAGGAACGAAAACTCGCAAACGTTTCCAATGTTTGAAAACACCGTAATCAACACTACGTCAGATTACTGGTTAATACAGAGAATGGTCGTTATGATTTCAATGTCTCGGGTATTTCTTCGCGTTAATTATGTTTTTATATTTTATTCTTCGATTGGATTGTTGACGAATGATTTTGCTTTGATGTCGAATCTCGTACAACGCCGAAATTAACGGAGAAGAGATGTTGCCAAATCGAAACTCTCGCCTTGCTTGTATATGTTAGGGCGATAAATTCTCGAATTTTAGCTCGTCTCGCTTTACAATTTATTTAGACTCTACAATTTCAACAATTATTATATCTGTCTAATTGGTTAACAATTGACTCTCGACTAACGACAATGTCTGAATTGTCGGATTCGCACGCCTAGGGTTTCACCCTAGTTGGTAACTTTAACTGCGGGATCGCGTGTAGGAACTTTGACTAAATTTTAATTATTAGCGGATTGACAATGGCAGACTCACCCAGTGTACCGGTTTCGTCGACTAACAACAATTAACTAAAATCGCTTTGCGCTGGGATGGTAAGCGTATTTATAGCTCAATTTGTCCTTGAATAATTACCACGTAACGATTTATTCAAAAGGGACTCGTGGTGGGGTTGTCTAAGTTTGCATATTGTTAGTTTTGTCCGGCGCGCGCGGAGCGCAGGACGTAACTATGCACATACAGAATTTTACACGCAGAACGTAGTGCACGTGCATACCAGCGACAAAACAAGCTCAGAAGCTCGCAAAACTAAACAATTCTTCGATTTTGACAAAGAATAAGCGTATTTTCGTTCCCGTTTGATATATTTCGACGTATAAGCGCTGTATTTACTGCATCTTACGCGCAGAACGTATTGTACGTGCATTCCAGCGACAAAACAAGTTCTGAATATGGTAAAACTCAACAATTCTTCGATTTTGACGAAGAATAAGCGTATTTTCGTTCCCGTTTGAGATATTTCGACGTATAAGCGCTGTATTTACTGCATCTTACGCGCAGAACGTAGTGCACGTGCATTCCAGCCTCGGAACCAGCCCAGCAGCTCGCAAAACAGAATCTTTCGTCTATTGTTACATTCTCGTTTACTTCTTTAATTGTATTAATCGCTAGTTTGATCGAGAAGGATAAAGGATAATAATTCTCGAAATATATTTTGAATTTTAAATAATACGGTAGTTGCTGCCACCAGAAATAGTCAAGGACTATTTCGAGAGAGAATTCCGTTTATCGTTTTTTTTTTTATTTTATATATGTACCTTTCCTTTCCGTCTATAGTATTTAAGTCTGATGTCGTGCTGATTTCTCTTTCGCTTTCAGTGTTTGGTGTATTAATTGGGTAGCGTTAATTATTTCGATGCCACTTGTAAATAATTTCCACTTTTCGGCTAACCTGCTATGGGCAGGAGTACTAGCGCGGGAGAGGATTAAAGTTATTTTGAAATAATGGTTAGGCTATGATAAACAAGATTTACTGAATTTATTTGAATTACAATATCGCTAGGAGTCTCGCCCAAAGATGAGCAACGTCTGCTAACAGTGGGACAAGAGGAACGAAAACTCGCAAACGTTTCCAATGTTTGAAAACACCGTAATCAACACTACGTCAGATTACTGGTTAATACAGAGAATGGTCGTTATGATTTCAATGTCTCGGGTATTTCTTCGCGTTAATTATGTTTTTATATTTTATTCTTCGATTGGATTGTTGACGAATGATTTTGCTTTGATGTCGAATCTCGTACAACGCCGAAATTAACGGAGAAGAGATGTTGCCAAATCGAAACTCTCGCCTTGCTTGTATATGTTAGGGCGATAAATTCTCGAATTTTAGCTCGTCTCGCTTTACAATTTATTTAGACTCTACAATTTCAACAATTATTATATCTGTCTAATTGGTTAACAATTGACTCTCGACTAACGACAATGTCTGAATTGTCGGATTCGCACGCCTAGGGTTTCACCCTAGTTGGTAACTTTAACTGCGGGATCGCGTGTAGGAACTTTGACTAAATTTTAATTATTAGCGGATTGACAATGGCAGACTCACCCAGTGTACCGGTTTCGTCGACTAACAACAATTAACTAAAAATCGCTTTGCGCTGGGATGGTAAGCGTATTTATAGCTCAATTTGTCCTTGAATAATTACCACGTAACGATTTATTCAAAAGGGACTCGTGGTGGGGTTGTCTAAGTTTGCATATTGTTAGTTTTGTCCGGCGCGCGCGGGACGTAACATGCACATACAGAATTTTACACGAAAAAACGCAACGTAGTGAACGTGCATACCAGCGACAAAACAAGCTCAGAAGCTCGCAAAACTAAACAATTCTTCGATTTTGACAAAGAATAAGCGTATTTTCGTTCCCGTTTGATATATTTCGACGTATAAGCGCTGTATTTACTGCATCTTACCAAACTTTTATTAAGCGACAAAACAAGTTCTGAATAAAACTGACAAGAATAAGCGTATTTTCGTTCCCGTTTGAGATATTTCGACGTATAAGCGCTGTATTTACTGCATCTTACGCGCAGAACGTAGTGCCGCGCATTCCAGCCTCGGAACCAGCCCAGCAGCTCGCAAAACAGAATCTTTCGTCTATTGTTACATTCTCGTTTACTTCTTTAATTGTATTAATCGCTAGTTTGATCGAGAAGGATAAAGGATAATAATTCTCGAAATATATTTTGAATTTTAAATAATACGGTAGTTGCTGCCACCAGAAATAGACCAAGGACTATTTCGAGAGAGAATTCCGTTTATCGTTTTTTTTTTATTTTATATATGTACCTTTCCTTTCCGTCTATAGTATTTAAGTCTGATGTCGTGCTGATTTCTCTTTCGCTTTCAGTGTTTGGTGTATTAATTGGGTAGCGTTAATTATTTCGATGCCACTTGTAAATAATTTCCACTTTTCGGCTAACCTGCTATGGGCAGGAGTACTAGCGCGGGAGAGGATTAAAGTTATTTTGAAATAATGGTTAGGCTATGATAAACAAGATTTACTGAATTTATTTGAATTACAATATCGCTAGGAGTCTCGCCCAAAGATGAGCAACGTCTGCTAACAGTGGGACAAGAGGAACGAAAACTCGCAAACGTTTCCAATGTTTGAAAACACCGTAATCAACACTACGTCAGATTACTGGTTAATACAGAGAATGGTCGTTATGATTTCAATGTCTCGGGTATTTCTTCGCGTTAATTATGTTTTTATATTTTATTCTTCGATTGGATTGTTGACGAATGATTTTGCTTTGATGTCGAATCTCGTACAACGCCGAAATTAACGGAGAAGAGATGTTGCCAAATCGAAACTCTCGCCTTGCTTGTATATGTTAGGGCGATAAATTCTCGAATTTTAGCTCGTCTCGCTTTACAATTTATTTAGACTCTACAATTTCAACAATTATTATATCTGTCTAATTGGTTAACAATTGACTCTCGACTAACGACAATGTCTGAATTGTCGGATTCGCACGCCTAGGGTTTCACCCTAGTTGGTAACTTTAACTGCGGGATCGCGTGTAGGAACTTTGACTAAATTTTAATTATTAGCGGATTGACAATGGCAGACTCACCCAGTGTACCGGTTTCGTCGACTAACAACAATTAACTAAAAATCGCTTTGCGCTGGGATGGTAAGCGTATTTATAGCTCAATTTGTCCTTGAATAATTACCACGTAACGATTTATTCAAAAGGGACTCGTGGTGGGGTTGTCTAAGTTTACATATTGTTAGTTTGTCCGGCGCGCGCGGAGCGCGGGACGTAACATGCACATACAGAATTTTACACGCAGAACGTAGTGAACGTGCATACCAGCGACAAAACAAGCTCAGAAGCTCGCAAAACTAAACAATTCTTCGATTTTGACAAAGAATAAGCGTATTTTCGTTCCCGTTTGATATATTTCGACGTATAAGCGCTGTATTTACTGCATCTTACGCGCAGAACGTATTGTACGTGCATTCCAGCGACAAAACAAGTTCTGAATAT
>JAFJHM010000183.1:0-28193 GCA_019201815.1 Bombus balteatus
TTTATTTTTTAAAAAATTTAACCCTCCGACCCCACGGCTCTAACTGGGACGTGCGTGACTTCCGTGAATTTTTTCGCATCGGTCCGAAAGTCCTTTTTCCTGAATCTTCCTTCGGAAATACCCTCAAAAGGCGTTATACGGTAACGAAGCTCTCTTTACTGAAATCGCCGAGTTCGACGAATTCCCAGCCGAACGTAACGTACCATTTCCTTTTTTTATTTTACAAAATTCCACCCCTCCGGACCTACTCTGCAAGTAACTGACGTGGACTTAGAATTTTTTGCATCGGTCCGAAAGTCCCGAATGTTCCTTTCTGGAATAACTCCTCACAAAAAGCGTTATGTAAGGTAACGAATTTTACTGAAATCGTTATTGTCTGCCACATTCTACTGAACGTAACGATTTCTTTTATTTTTCTACAAAATTTCACCCCTCCGACCTACCCAACCGAAACGTGGTACCTAAACTTTTTTCACACCGGTCCGAAAGTCCTGAATTCTTCCGTTCGAAATAACTCCTCAAAAAGTTATAAGGTAAAAATTTTTATAATGTTTAGTCACAAATTCTAGCTTAACGTAACGATTTTTTATTTTTAACATTTCACCCTCCAACTAACCTGAGGGGATTGGGGGCATGGTCCTGAAGTCCCTAATCTTTCCTTACGAAAAACTCCTCAAAGTATAGTAAAATCTTTACCGAAATGTTATGGTTCACAAACTCTAGCCGAACGTAACGATCTTTCTTTTTTTTTTAAAAATTTCACCTCCGGACCTACCTAACCGGAGTGGGACTCAGAATTTTTGCATGGTCCGAAAGTCCTGAATTTCTTACGAAATAACTGTCAAAACGTTATAAGTAAGAAAATTTACTGAAATGTTATAGTTCACAACCTCTAGCCGAACGTAACGGATCTTTTATTTTTGAAAAGACCACCCTCGACCTACCTAACCGGGAGTGGGACCAGAATTTTTTTGCATGGTCCGAAAGTCCGAATTCTTTGAAATAACTCCTCAAAAGTTATAAGTAAGAAAGTACTGAAATGTATAGTACAAATCTAGCGAAGTAACGATTTCTTTTATTTTTTAAAAAATTCACCCTCGGACCTACCTAACCGGGAAGTGGGATCAGAATTTTTTGCATGGTCCGAAAGTCCGAATCTTCCTTTCGAAATAACTCCACAAAAAGTTATAAGTAAAAATTTTACGAAATGTTATAGTTCACGAATTCTAGCCGAACGTAACGATTTTTTTTATTTTTAAAAATTTCACCCTCCGGACCTACCTAACGGGAAGGGATCAGAATTTTTTCGCATCCCAAAGTCCCGAATCTTCCTACAAATAACTCCCTCAAAAAGTTATAAGGTAAGAATTTTACGAAATCGTTATAGTTCGACGAATTCTAGCCGGACGTAACGATTTCTTTTATTTTTAAACAATTACACCCTCCGGACCACCTAACCGGGACGTGGGACTCAGAATTTTTTCGCATCGGTCCGAAAGTCCTGAATCTTCCTTACGAAATAACTCCTCAAAAAGCGTTATAAGGTAACGAAATTTTACTGAAATCGTTATAGTTCCACAAATTCTAGCCGCGAACGTAACGATTTCTTTTTATTTTTTAAAAAATTTCACCCTCCGGACCTACCTAACCGGACGTGGTACCAGAATTTTTTCGCATCGGTCCGAAAGTCCCGAATCTTCCTTTCGAAATAACTCTCAAAAAGCGTTATAAGGTAACGAATTTTTACTGAAATCGTTATAGTTCCACAAATTCCTAGCCGAACGTAATGATTTCTTTTTTTTTTTTAAAAATTTCACCCTCCGGACCTACCTAACCGGGACGTGGGACTCAGAATTTTTTCGCATCGGTCCAAAAGTCCCGAATCTTCCTTTCTGAAATAACTCCTCAAAAAAGCGTTATAAGGTAACGAATTTTACTGAAATCGTAAAAAGTTCCACGAATTCCTGCCGAACGTAACGATTTCTTTTTATTTTTTAAAAATTTCCCCACCCTCCGGACCTACCTAACCGGGACGTGGGACTCAGAATTTTTCCGCATCGGTCCGAAAGTCCCGAATCTTCCTTTCGAAATAACTCCTCAAAAAGCGTTATAAGGTAACGAAATTTTTACTGAAATCGTTATAGTTCCGACGAATTCTAGCCGAACGTAACGATTTCTCTTTTTATTTTTTAAAAATTTCACCCTCCGGACCTACCTAACCGGGACGTGGGACTCAGAATTTTTTTCGCATCGGTCCGAAAGTCCCGAATCTTCCTTACGAAATAACTCCTCAAAAAGCGTTATAAGGTAACGAAATTTTTACTGAAATCGTTATAGTTCCACAAATTCTAGCCGAACGTAACGATTTCTTTTTATTTTTTAAAAAATTTCACCCTCCGGACCTACCTAACCGGGACGTGGGACTCAGAATTTTTTTCGCATCGGTCCGAAAGTCCCGAATCTTCCTTACGAAATAACTCCTCAAAAAGCGTTATAAGGTAACGAAATTTTTACTGAAATCGTTATAGTTCCACAAATTCTAGCCGAACGTAACGATTTCTTTTTATTTTTTTAAAAAATTTCACCCTCCGGACCTACCTAACCGGGACGTGGGACTCAGAATTTTTTCGCATCGGTCCGAAAGTCCCGAATCTTCCTTTCGAAATAACTCCTCAAAAAGCGTTATAAGGTAACGAAATTTTTACTGAAATCGTTATAGTTCCACAAATTCCTAGCCGAACGTAACGATTTCTTTTTATTTTTTAAAAATTTCACCCTCCGGACCTACCTAACCGGGACGTGGGACTCAGAATTTTTCGCATCGGTCCGAAAGTCCCGAATCTTCCTTACGAAATAACTCCTCAAAAAGCGTTATAAGGTAACGAAATTTTTACTGAAATCGTTATAGTTCCACAAATTCTAGCCGAACGTAACGATTTCTTTTTATATTTTTAAAAAATTTCACCCTCCGGACCTACCTAACCGGGACGTGGGACTCAGAATTTTTTCGCATCGGTCCGAAAGTCCCGAATCTTCCTTACGAAATAACTCCTCAAAAAGCGTTATAAGGTAACGAAATTTTTACTGAAATCGTTATAGTTCCACAAATTCTAGCCGAACGTAACGATTTCTTTTTATTTTTTAAAAATTTCACCCTCCGGACCTACCTAACCGGGACGTGGGACTCAGAATTTTTCGCATCGGTCCGAAAGTCCCGAATCTTCCTTTCGAAATAACTCCTCAAAAAGCGTTATAAGGTAACGAAATTTTTACTGAAATCGTTATAGTTCCACAAATTCTAGCCGAACGTAACGATTTCTTTTTATTTTTAAAAATTTCACCCTCCGGACCTACCTAACCGGGACGTGGGACTCAGAATTTTTTCGCATCGGTCCGAAAGTCCCGAATCTTCCTTTCGAAATAACTCCTCAAAAGCGTTATAAGGTAACGAAAATTTTTACTGAAATCGTTATAGTTCCACAAATTCTAGCCGGACGTAACGATTTCTTTTTCATTTTAAAAATTTCACCCTCCGGACCTACCTAACCGGGACGTGGGACTCAGAATTTTTCGCATCGGTCCGAAAGTCCCGAATCTTCCTTTCGAAATAACTCCTCAAAAAGCGTTATAAGGTACGAAATTTTTACTGAAATCGTTATAGTTCGACGAATTCTAGCCGAACGTAACGATTTCTTTTTATTTTTTTAAAAAATTTCACCCTCCGGACCTACCTAACCGGGACGTGGGACTCAGAATTTTTTCGCATCGGTCCGAAAGTCCCGAATCTTCCTTACGAAATAACTCCTCAAAAAAGCGTTATAAGGTAACGAAATTTTTACTGAAATCGTTATAATTCCACAAATTCTAGCCGAACGTAACGATTTCTTTTATTTTTTAAAAATTTCACCCTCCGGACCTACCTAACCGGGACGTGGGACTCAGAATTTTTTTCGCATCGGTCCGAAAGTCCCGAATCTTCCTTTCGAAATAACTCCTCAAAAAGCGTTATAAGGTAACGAAATTTTTACTGAAATCGTTATAGTTCCACAAATTCTAGCCGAACGTAACGATTTCTTTTATTTTTTAAAAATTTCACCCTCCGGACCTACCTAACCGGGACGTGGGACTCAGAATTTTTTCGCATCGGTCCGAAAGTCCCGAATCTTCCTTACGAAATAACTCCTCAAAAGCGTTATAAGGTAACGAAATTTTTACTGAAATCGTTATAGTTCCACAAATTCTAGCCGAACGTAACGATTTCTTTTTATTTTTTAAAAAATTTCACCCTCCGGACCTACCTAACCGGGACGTGGGACTCAGAATTTTTCGCATCGGTCCGAAAGTCCCGAATCTTCCTTTCGAAATAACTCCTCAAAAAGCGTTATAAGGTAACGAAATTTTTACTGAAATCGTTATAGTTCCACAAATTCTAGCCGAACGTAACGATTTCTTTTTTTTTAAAAAATTTCACCCTCCGGACCTACCTAACCGGGACGTGGGACTCAGAATTTTTTCGCATCGGTCCGAAAGTCCCGAATCTTTCCTTACGAAATAACTCCTCAAAAAGCGTTATAAGGTAACGAAATTTTTACTGAAATCGTTATAGTTCCACAAATTCTAGCCGAACGTAACGATTTCTTTTTTTTTTTTAAAAAATTTCACCCTCCGGACCTACCTAACCGGGACGTGGGACTCAGAATTTTTTCGCATCGGTCCGGAAGTCCCGAATCTTCCTTACGAAATAACTCCTCAAAAGCGTTATAAGGTAACGAAATTTTTACTGAAATCGTTATAGTTCCACAAATTCTAGCCGAACGTAACGATTTCTTTTTATTTTTAAAAATTTCACCCTCCGGACCTACCTAACCGGGACGTGGGACTCAGAATTTTTCGCATCGGTCCGAAAGTCCCGAATCTTCCTTACGAAATAACTCCTCAAAAGCGTTATAAGGTAACGAAATTTTTACTGAAATCGTTATAGTTCCACAAATTCTAGCCGAACGTAACGATTTCTTTTATTTTTTTTAAAAAATTTCACCCTCCGGACCTACCTAACCGGGACGTGGGACTCAGAATTTTTCGCATCGGTCCGAAAGTCCCGAATCTTCCTTACGAAATAACTCCTCAAAAAGCGTTATAAGGTAACGAAATTTTTACTGAAATCGTTATAGTTCCACAAATTCTAGCCGAACGTAACGATTTCTTTTTATTTTTAAAAAATTTCACCCTCCGGACCTACCTAACCGGGACGTGGGACTCAGAATTTTTTCGCATCGGTCCGAAAGTCCCGAATCTTCCTTACGAAATACCTCCTCAAAAAGCGTTATAAGGTAACGAAATTTTTACTGAAATCGTTATAGTTCCACAAATTCTAGCCGAACGTAACGATTTCTTTTTATTTTTTAAAAAATTTCACCCTCCGGACCTACCTAACCGGGACGTGGGACTCAGAATTTTTCGCATCGGTCCGAAAGTCCCGAATCTTCCTTACGAAATAACTCCTCAAAAGCGTTATAAGGTAACGAAATTTTTACTGAAATCGTTATAGTTCACAAATTCTAGCCGAACGTAACGATTTCTTTTTATTTTTACAAAAATTTCACCCTCCGGACCTACCTAACCGGGACGTGGGACTCAGAATTTTTTCGCATCGGTCCGAAAGTCCCGAATCTTCCTTACGAAATAACTCCTCAAAAAGCGTTATAAGGTAACGAAATTTTTACTGAAATCGTTATAGTTCCACAAATTCTAGCCGAACGTAACGATTTCTTTTTTTTTTTAAAAATTTCACCCTCCGGACCTACCTAACCGGGACGTGGGACTCAGAATTTTTTCGCATCGGTCCGAAAGTCCCGAATCTTCCTTACGAAATAACTCCTCAAAAGCGTTATAAGGTAACGAAATTTTTACTGAAATCGTTATAGTTCCACAAATTCTAGCCGAACGTAACGATTTCTTTTATTTTTTAAAAATTTCACCCTCCGGACCTACCTAACCGGGACGTGGGACTCAGAATTTTTCGCATCGGTCCGAAAGTCCCGAATCTTCCTTACGAAATAACTCCTCAAAAAGCGTTATAAGGTAACGAAATTTTTACTGAAATCGTTATAGTTCCACAAATTCTAGCCGAACGTAACGATTTCTTTTTATTTTTTAAAAATTTCACCCTCCGGACCTACCTAACCGGGACGTGGGACTCAGAATTTTTCGCATCGGTCCGAAAGTCCCGAATCTTCCTTACGAAATAACTCCTCAAAAGCGTTATAAGGTAACGAAATTTTTACTGAAATCGTTATAGTTCCACAAATTCTAGCCGAACGTAACGATTTCTTTTTATTTTTTTTAAAAATTTCACCCTCCGGACCTACCTAACCGGGACGTGGGACTCAGAATTTTTTCGCATCGGTCCGAAAGTCCCGAATCTTCCTTACGAAATAACTCCTCAAAAAGCGTTATAAGATAACGAAATTTTTACTGAAATCGTTATAGTTCCACAAATTCTAGCCGAACGTAACGATTTCTTTTATTTTTTCAAAAATTTCACCCTCCGGACCTACCTAACCGGGACATGGGACTCAGAATTTTTCGCATCGGTCCGGAAGTCCCGAATCTTCCTTACGAAATAACTCCTCAAAAAACGTTATAAGGTAACGAAATTTTTACTGAAATCGTTATAGTTCCACGAATTCTCGCCGAACGTAACGATTTCTTTTTATTTTTTAAAAAATTTCACCCTCCGGACCTACCTAACCAGGACGTGGGACTGAGAAATTTTTCGCATCGGTCCGAAAGTCCCGAATCTTCCTTCCGAAATAACTCCTCAAAAAGCGTTATAAGAGAACAGGGGAAATTTTTACTGAAGACGTTGTGGTTCGACGAATTCTAGCCGAACGTAACGATTTCTTTTTATTTTTAAAAATTTCACCCTCCGGACCTACCTAACCGGGACGTGCGGCTCAATTTACGCATCGGTCCAAGGCCCAGGCCTTTGCTCCACACGTTAACGGTAACATTTTTTTACTGAATCGTTGACAGGCCACATCTGCCGAACGTAAGATCTTTTATTTAAAAATTTCACCCTCCGGACCTACCTAACCAGGACGAGGGACTAGAATTTTCGCATCGGTCCCAAAGTCCAGAATCTCCCTAAGATACTCCTCAAAAGCGTTATAAGGAAACGAATTTTTATGCAATCGTCAAGTTCACAGATTCTAGCCGACGTAAATTTCTTTTTTATGCAAACAATTCACCCTACGGACCTGCACCTAACCAGGACGTAGGGACTCAGAATTTCGCATCAGATAAAGTCCCGCTATCTTTCGCCGCGAATACCTCCTCAAAAGCGTTACCAGGTAACAGAAATTTTTACTGAAATCGTAAGGAGTTCTACACAAATTCAAACCAGACGTAACGGTTTCTTTTATTTTACCCAAAAATTTCCCTCCGGACCTACCTAACCGGGACAGTGGGACTCAGAATTTTTTTCGCATCGTACAAAGTCTCTTCTACGAAATAACTCCTCAAAAGCGTTTAAGGTAACAGAAAGTTTGCGAAATCGTTAAGTTCACAGGTCTAGCCAGACGTGGCGATTTCTTTTATTTAAAAAGTTTTCACTTACCGGACTACCTAACAAGGACGTAGGACTAGGATTTTTCCATCCCGGTCGAGTCCCGAACCTGCTTACATAGCTACTCCACAAAAAACGATATAAGGTAGCGAGATTACTGAAATACGTAAGGGGGTCGGCCAGACGTAACGATTTCGTTTTTTTAAAAAATTTCACCCTCCGGACCTACCTATAACCGGGACGTGGGACTTAGAATTTTTTGCATCGGTCCAGAGTCGATTTCCTTACACGAACGCCTCACAAAAGCGATATGAGGTAGGAAATTTTTGCTGAAATCATGGGTTCACAGGGTCTAAGCCGAACGTAACGGATTCTTTTTTATTTTTAAAAATTTCACCCTCCGGACCTACCTAACTTAGGGACGTGGGCTAAATTTTGATGGTCGAGAGTAGATTTCTCGAAATACTCTCAAAAACGTTATAAGGTAGGGATTTGAATGTTAGAGTACAGGGCTAGCGACAACCGTTTTTTAATTTTAAAAAATCCCCAGGTACCTAACCAGGACGTGGGACTAATTTCATCAATCCCAGTGTTAAGAATACCTCCTCAAAAGCGTTATAAGGTAACGAAATTTTGCCAAATCGTCAGTAGAATAGCGAACTTTCTTTTTTTTTTTAAAAATTTCACCCTCCGGACCTACCTAACCGGGACGTGGGACTCAGGAATTTTTTTCGATCGGTCCGAAAGTCCCGAATCTTGTTTCGAAATACCTCCTCAAAAGCGTTATACGGTAACGAAATTTTACGAAATCGTTATAGTTCCACAAATTCTAACCGAACGTAACGATTTCTTTTTTTTTTTAAAAATTTCACCCTCCGGACCTACTAACCAGGACGAGGGACTCAGATTTCGCATCGGTCAAGTCCCGAATCTTCCCTTACGAATAACTCCTCAAAAGCGTTAGCGGTAGACGAAATTTTTACTGAAATCGTCAGAGTTCACAGCTAGCCGAACGTAACATTTCTTTTATTTTTTAAAAAATTTCACCCTCGGACCTACCTAACCAGGACGTGGGACTCGAATTTTCGCATCGGTCGAAAGTCCCGAATCTTTTTGAAATAACTCTAAAAGCGTTATAAGGTAACGAAATTTTACTGAAATCGTCAAGTTCGCAAATTCTAGCCGAACGTAACGATTTCTTTTATTTATTTCACCCTCCGGACCTACCTAACAAGGACGAGGGCGATTTTTCCATCAGTCCAAAGGTCGAATCTCCTTACAAAATACCTCCCAAAAAGCGATATAAGGTAACGAAATTTTTACTAAATGTAGGTTCCTAGCCGAACGTACATTCTTTTTATTTTTAAAAATTTCACCCTCCGGACCTACCTAACCGAGACGTGGGACTTAGAATTTTTCCATCGGTCAAAGGTCCCGAATTTCCTTTCAAAGTACTCCTCAAAAGCGTTATAAGTAACGAAATTTTTACTGAAATGTTATAGCAGACAGAACGTAAGATTTCTTTGTTTTTTTAAAAATTTCACCCTCGGACCTACCTAACCAGGACGTGGGACTCAGAGTTTTTTCGCATCGGTCGAAAGTCCGAATCTCAAATACTCTCAAAAAAGCGTTATAAGTAGAATACATATCGATTATAGAGGAATTCAGCCAGACGTAACACTTTTTTTTAAAAATTTCACCCCGACCTACCTAACCAGGACGTGGGACTAGAATTTTACATGTCAAGTCTTTCTTAGGAATACCCCACAAAAAGCGATATAAGTACGAATTTTACTGAAATCGAAAGTTACGCTACCGAACGCGAATTCTTTTTATTTTTAAAATTCACCCTCGGACCTACCTAACCGGGACGTGGGGTTTCCATCGTCCAAAGGCGATTCAACGAATACCTCCTCAAAAACGTTAAAGGTAACGAATTTAGTTACAAAGTAGCCGAACGTAAGATTTCTTTTATTTTTAAAAATTTCACCCCCCCGGACCTACCTAACCAGACGTGGGACTTAGATTGCACCCGAATCCCGAATCTTCCTACGAGAGTAACTCCTCAAAACGTAAGGTAAGGGAAGGGTACTGAAATCGTTATGTTGCATCTAGACGGACGTAACGATTTCTTTTTATTCCCTTCCAAAAAATTTCACTCCGATTCTACCTAAGCAGGACAGTGGGACTCAGAATTTTCGATCGGTCACAAGATCTTCCTTACGAAATAACTCCTCAAAAGCGTTATAAGGTAACGAAATTTTACTGAAATCGTTAGAGTTCACAAATTCTAGCCGACGTAACGATTTCTTTTTATTTTAAAAAATTTTACCCTCCGGACCTACCTAACCAGGACGTGGGACTCAGAATTTTTTTCGCATCGGTCCGAAAGTAGAATCTTCTTACAGAGTACCTCCTACAGCGTATAAGATAACGAATGTTTATGAAATCGTTAAGTTCCACAGTTCTAGCCGAACGTAACGATTTCTTTTTTTTTTTAAAAAATTTCACCCTCCGGACCCACCTAACCAGGACGTGGGACTCAGAATTTTTCGCATCGTCCAACCCCTTACGAATACCTCTCAAAAGCGTTATACTAAATTTTTACAGAAAGTAGGTGAGAATCTACCAGACGAAATTTCTTTTTATTTTTTAAAAAAATTTCACCCTGACTACCTAACCGGGACGTGGGACTCAAATTTTCGCATCGTCCAAATCCCGTCTTCTTACGAAATAACTCCTCAAAAGCGTTATAAGGTAACGAAATTTTACTGAAATCGTTAGGTTAGAATCTAGCCGGACGAACGATTTCTTTTATTTTTTAAAAATTTCACCCTCGGACCTACCTAACCGGGACGTGGGACTTAGAATTTTTCGCATCGGTCAAAGTCATTCTTACAAATACTCCTCAAAAGCGTTATAAGGTAACAGAAATTTTTACTGAAATCGTTAGAGTTCACAAATTCTAGCCGAACGTAACGATTTCTTTTTTTTTTTCAAAAATTTCACCCTCCGGACCTACCTAACCGGGACGTGGGACTCAGAAGTTTTCGCATCGGTCCGAAAGTCCCGAATCTTCCTTACGAAATACCTCCACAAAAGCGTTATACGGTAACGAAATTTTACTGAGTTATGTTCACGTTCAGCCGAACGTAACGATTTCTTTTTATTTTTTAAAGGAATTTCCCCTCCGGACCTACCTAACCGGGACAGTGGGACTCAGAATTTTTCGCATCGGTCCGAAGTCCCATCTTCCCTTACAAAGACCTCCTCAAAAAGCTTTCTTTTTACTATTGTTTGGTATCAGCGAACATACGATTTCTTTTTTTTATTTCCCCTCACCTACCTCCCTACCACGACCAATTTCCATCTCCCAAGTCCAATCTTCCTTTCGATAACTCCTCAAAAGCGTTATAAGGTAACGAAATTTTTACTGAAATCGTTATAGTTCCACGAATTCCAGCCAACGTAACGATTTCTTTTTTTTTTTAAAAAATTTCACCCTCCAGACCTACCTAACCGGGACGTGGGACTCGGAATTTTTCGCATCGTCCCAAAGTCCGAATCTTCACCACCCACGGGAAGCCAGGAAAGCGATCTTTATTTTAAAAACCCCCGCAGCGCTTCCGAGATACCTCCTCAAAAGCGTTATGCGGTAACGAAGTTTTTACTGAAATCGTCAGAGTTCCACAAATTCAACCGGACGTAACGCTTTCTTTTTTTTTAAAAAATTTCACCCTCCGGACCTACCTAACCAGGACGTGGGACTTAGAATTTTTCGCATCGGTCCGAAAGTCCGAATCTTCCTTTCGAAGTAACTCCTCCAAAAGCGTTATAAGGTAACAGAAATTTTACTGAAATCGTTATAGTTCACGAATTCTACCGAGCGTAACGATTTCTTTTTTTTTTTAAAAAATTTCACCCCCCGGACCTACCTAACCAGGACGTAGGACTCAAGAATTTTCGCATCGGTCCGAAAGTCCCGGATCTTCCTTTTCGAAATACCTCCTCAAAAGCCTTATAAGATAACGAAATTTTACTGAAATCGTTAGAGTTCACAAATCACCGAACGTAACGATTTCTTTTTTTTTTTAAAAATTTCACCCTCGGACCTACCTAACCAGGACGTGGGACTCAGAGTTTTTCGCATCGGTCCGAAAGTCCAGATCTTCCTTACGAAATACCTCCTCAAAAGCGTTATACGGTAACGAAATTTTTACTGAAACGAGAGTTGGAATTCTAGCCGAACGTAACGATTTCTTTTTATTTTTTTAAAAATTTCACCCTCCGGACCTACCTAACCGGGACGTGGGACTCAGAATTTTTCGCATCGGTCCGAAAGTCCCGGTCTTCCTTACGAAATACCTCCTCAAAAGCCGTTATAAGGTAACAGAGATGTGTACTGAAATCGTTATAGTTCCACAAATTCTAGCCGAACGTAACGATTTCTTTTTATTTTTTAAAAATTTCACCCTCCGGACCTACCTAACCGGGACGTGGGACAGAATTTTTCGCATCGGTCCGAAAGTCCCGAATCTTCCTTACGAAATAACTCCTCAAAAAGCGTTATAAGGTAACGAAATTTTTACTGAAATCGTTAGAGTTCACGAATGTCTAGCCGAACGTAACGATTTCTTTTTATTTTTAAAAATTTCACCCTCCGGACCTACCTAACCGGGACGTGGGACTCAGGATTTCGCATCGGTCCGAAAGTCCCGAATCTTCCTTACGAAATACTCCTCAAAAAGCGTTATAAGGTAACGAAATTTTACGAAATCGTTATAGTTCCACAAATTCTAGCCGGACGTAACGATTTCTTTTTTTTTTTTAAAAATTTCACCCTCCGGACCTACCTAACCAGGACATGGGACTCAGAATTTTTTCGCATCGGTCCGAAAGTACCGAATCTTCCTTACAGAAATAGCTCCTCAAAAGCGTTATAAGGTAACGGAATTTTTACTGAAATCGTTATAGTTCCACAAATTCTAGCCGAACGTAACGATTTCTTTTTTTTTTAAAAATTTCACCCTCCGGACCTACCTAACCGGGACGTGGGACTCAGAATTTTTCGCATCGGTCCAAAGGGTCCCGAATCTTCCTTACAGAAATAACTCCTCAAAAGCGTTATAAGGTAACGAGAATTTTTACTGAAATCGTTAGAGTTCCACAAATTCTAGCCGGACGTAACGATTTCTTTTTATTTTTTTAAAAAATTTCACCCTCGGACCTACCTAACCAGGACGTGGGACTCAGATTTTTCCATCTCCAAATCCAATCTTCCTTTCAAATAACTCCTCAAAACGTTATAAGGTACGAAATTTTTACTGAAATCGTTATAGTTCCACAAATTCTAGCCGAACGTAACGATTTCTTTTTTTTTTAAAAATTTCACCCCCGGACCTACCTAACCAGGACGTGGGACTCAGAATTTTTCGCATCGGTCCGAAAGTCCAGAATCTTCCTTACGAAATAACTCCTCAAAAGCGTTATAAGGTAACGAAATTTTTACTGAAATCGTTATAGTTCGACAGATTCTAGCCGGACGTAACGATTTCTTTTTATTTTTTTAAAAATTTCACCCTCCGGACCTACCTAACCGGGACGTGGGACTCAGAATTTTTCGCATCGGTCGAAAGTCCCGAATCTTCCTTACGAAATACCTCCTCAAAAGCGTTATAAGGTAACGAAATTTTTACTGAAATCGTTATGGTTCCACAAATTCTAGCCGGACGTAACGATTTCTTTTTATTTTTTAAAAATTTCACCCTCCGGACCTACCTAACCAGGACGTGGGACTCAGAATTTTTGCGCATCGGTCCCAAAGTCCCGATCTTCCTTACGAAATAACTCCTCAAAAGCGTTATAAGGTAACGAAATTTTTACTGAAATCGTTATAGTTCCACAAATTCTAGCCGAACGTAACGATTTCTTTTTATTTTTAAAAATTTCACCCTCCGGACCTACCTAACCAGGACGTGGGACTCAGAATTTTTCGCATCGGTCCGAAAGTCCCGAATCTTCCTTACGAAATAACTCCTCAAAAGCGTTATAAGGTAACGAAATTTTTTACTGAAATCGTTATAGTTCCACAAATTCTAGCCGAACGTAACGATTTCTTTTTTTTTTTAAAAAATTTCACCCTCCGGACCTACCTAACCGGGACGTGGGACTCAGAATTTTTCGCATCGGTCCAAAGTCCCGAATCTTCCTTACGAAATAACTCCTCAAAAGCGTTATAAGGTAACAAAATTTTTACTGAAATCGTTATAGTTCTACGAATTCTAGCCGAACGTAACGATTTCTTTTTATTTTTAAAAAATTTCACCCTCCGGACCTACCTAACCAGGACGTGGGACTTAGAATTTTTCGCATCGGTCCGAAAGTCCCGAATCTTCCTTACGAAATACCTCACTCAAAAGCGTTATAAGGTAACGAAATTTTTACTGAAATCGTTATAGTTTACAAATTCTAGCCGAACGTAACGATTTCTTTTTTATTTTTAAAAATTTCACCCTCCGGACCTACCTAACCGGGACGTGGGACTCAGAATTTTTCGCATCGGTCCGAAAGTCCCGAATCTTCCTTACGAAATAACTCCTCAAAAGCGTTATAAGGTAACGAAATTTTTACTGAAATCGTTATAGTTCTACGAATTCTAGCCGAACGTAACGATTTCTTTTTATTTTTCAAAAATTTCACCCTCCGGACCTACCTAACCAGGACGTGGGACTCAGAATTTTCGCATCGGTCCGAAAGTCCCGAATCTTCCTTACGAAATAACTCCTCAAAAAGCGTTATAAGGTAACGAAATTTTTACTGAAATCGTTATGGTTCTACGAATTCTAGCCGAACGTAACGATTTCTTTTTATTTTTTAAAAATTTCACCCTCCGGACCTACCTAACCAGGACGTGGGACTCAGAATTTTTCGCATCGGTCCGAAAGTCCAGATCTTCCTTACGAAATAACTCCTCAAAAGCGTTATAAGGTAACGAAATTTTACTGAAATCGTTATAGTTCCACAAATTCTAGCCGAACGTAACGATTTCTTTTTATTTTTAAAAAATTTCACCCTCCGGACCTACCTAACCAGGACGTGGGACTCAGAATTTTTTCGCATCGGTCGAAGTCCCGAATCTTCCTTTACGAAATAACTCCTCAAAAGCGTTATAAGGTAACGAAATTTTTACTGAAATCGTTATAGTTCCACAAATTCTAGCCGAACGTAACGATTTCTTTTTATTTTTTAAAAATTTCACCCTCCGGACCTACCTAACCAGGACGTGGGACTCAGAATTTTTCGCATCGGTCCGAAAGTCCGGATCTTCCTTACGAAATAACTCCTCAAAAGCGTTATAAGGTAACGAAATTTTTACTGAAATCGTTATAGTTCACAAATTCTAGCCGAACGTAACGATTTCTTTTTATTTTTAAAAAATTTCACCCTCCGGACCTACCTAACCGGGACGTGGGACTCAGAATTTTTCGCATCGGTCCGAAAGTCCGAATCTTCCTTACGAAATAACTCCTCAAAAAGCGTTATAAGGTAACGAAATTTTTACTGAAATCGTTATAGTTCACGAATTCTAGCCGAACGTAACGATTTCTTTTTATTTTTAAAAAATTTCACCCTCCGGACCTACCTAACCGGGACGTGGGACTCAGAATTTTTCGCATCGGTCCGAAAGTCCCGAATCTTCCTTACGAAATAACTCCTCAAAAGCGTTATAAGGTAACGAAATTTTTACTGAAATCGTTATAGTTCCACAAATTCTAGCCGAACGTAACGATTTCTTTTTTTTTTTAAAAATTTCACCCTCCGGACCTACCTAACCGGGACGTGGGACTCAGAATTTTTCGCATCGGTCCGAAAGTCCCGAATCTTCCTTACGAAATAACTCCTCAAAAAGCGTTATAAGGTAACGAAATTTTTACTGAAATCGTTATAGTTCCACGAATTCTAGCCGAACGTAACGATTTCTTTTTTTATTTTTAAAAATTTCACCCTCCGGACCTACCTAACCGGGACGTGGGACTCAGAATTTTTCGCATCGGTCCAGAAAGTCCCGAATCTTCCTTACGAAATAACTCCTCAAAAAGCGTTATAAGGTAACGAAATTTTTACTGAAATCGTTATAGTTCGACGAATTCTAGCCGAACGTAACGATTTCTTTTTTTTTTTAAAAAATTTCACCCTCCGGACCTACCTAACCGGGACGTGGGACTCAGAATTTTTCGCATCGGTCCGAAAGTCCCGAATCTTCCTTACGAAATAACTCCTCAAAAGCGTTATAAGGTAACAAAATTTTTACTGAAATCGTTATAGTTCCACGAATTCTAGCCGAACGTAACGATTTCTTTTATTTTTTACAAAAATTTCACCCTCCGGACCTACCTAACCGGGACGTGGGACTCAGAATTTTTCGCATCGGTCCGAAAGTCCCGAATCTTCCTTACGAAATAACTCCTCAAAAGCGTTATAAGGTAACGAAATTTTTACTGAAATCGTTATAGTTCCACGGATTCTAGCCGGACGTAACGATTTCTTTTTATTTTTAAAAAATTTCACCCTCCGGACCTACCTAACCGGGACGTGGGACTCAGAATTTTTCGCATCGGTCCGAAAGTCCCGAATCTTCCTTACGAAATAACTCCTCAAAAAGCGTTATAAGGTAACGAAAATTTTTACTGAAATCGTTATAGTTCCACGAAGTTCTAGCCGAACGTAACGATTTCTTTTTTTTTTTTAAAAAATTTCACCCTCCGGACCTACCTAACCGGGACGTGGGACTCAGAATTTTTCGCATCGGTCCGAAAGTCCCGAATCTTCCTTACGAAATAACTCCTCAAAAGCGTTATAAGGTAACGAAATTTTTACTGAAATCGTTATAGTTCCACGAATTCTAGCCGAACGTAACGATTTCTTTTTATTTTTAAAAATTTCACCCTCCGGACCTACCTAACCGGGACGTGGGACTCAGAATTTTTTCGCATCGGTCCGAAAGTCCCGAATCTTCCTTACGAAATAACTCCTCAAAAGCGTTATAAGGTAACGAAATTTTTACTGAAATCGTTATAGTTCCACGAATTCTAGCCGAACGTAACGATTTCTTTTTATTTTTAAAAATTTCACCCTCCGGACCTACCTAACCGGGACGTGGGACTCAGAATTTTTTCGCATCGGTCCAAAGTCCCGAATCTTCCTTACGAAATAACTCCTCAAAAGCGTTATAAGGTAACGAAATTTTTACTGAAATCGTTATAGTTCGACGAATTCTAGCCGAACGTAACGATTTCTTTTTATTTTTAAAAATTTCACCCTCCGGACCTACCTAACCGGGACGTGGGACTCAGAATTTTTCGCATCGGTCCGAAAGTCCCGAATCTTCCTTACGAAATAACTCCTCAAAAGCGTTATAAGGTAACGAAATTTTTACTGAAATCGTTATAGTTCCACGAATTCTAGCCGAACGTAACGATTTCTTTTTATTTTTTAAAAATTTCACCCTCCGGACCTACCTAACCGGGACGTGGGACTCAGAATTTTTCGCATCGGTCCGAAAAGTCCCGAATCTTCCTTACGAAATAACTCCTCAAAAGCGTTATAAGGTAACGAAATTTTTACTGAAATCGTTATAGTTCCACAAATTCTAGCCGAACGTAACGATTTCTTTTTATTTTTTAAAAATTTCACCCTCCGGACCTACCTAACCGGGACGTGGGACTCAGAATTTTTCGCATCGGTCCCGAAGTCCCGAATCTTCCTTTCCGAAATAACTCCTCAAAAGCGTTATAAGGTAACGAAATTTTTACTGAAATCGTTATAGTTCCACAAATTCTAGCCGAACGTAACGATTTCTTTTTATTTTTAAAAATTTCACCCTCCGGACCTACCTAACCGGGACGTGGGACTCAGAATTTTTTCGCATCGGTCCGAAAGTCCCGAATCTTCCTTACGAAATAACTCCTCAAAAAGCGTTATAAGGTAACGAAATTTTTACTGAAATCGTTATAGTTCCACGAATTCTAGCCGAACGTAACGATTTCTTTTTTTTTTTAAAAATTTCACCCTCCGGACCTACCTAACCGGGACGTGGGACTCAGAATTTTTCGCATCGGTCCGAAAGTCCCGAATCTTCCTTACGAAATAACTCCTCAAAAGCGTTATAAGGTAACGAAATTTTTACTGAAATCGTTATAGTTGACGAATTCTAGCCGAACGTAACGATTTCTTTTTATTTTTCAAAAATTTCACCCTCCGGACCTACCTAACCGGGACGTGGGACTCTAGAATTTTTCGCATCGGTCCGAAAGTCCCGAATCTTCCTTACGAAATAACTCCTCAAAAGCGTTATAAGGTAACGAAATTTTTACTGAAATCGTTATAGTTCCACAAATTCTAGCCGAACGTAACGATTTCTTTTTATTTTTAAAAATTTCACCCTCCGGACCTACCTAACCGGGACGTGGGACTCAGAATTTTTCGCATCGGTCCGAAAGTCCCGAATCTTCCTTACGAAATAACTCCTCAAAAGCGTTATAAGGTAACGAAATTTTTACTGAAATCGTTATAGTTCCACGAATTCTAGCCGAACGTAACGATTTCTTTTTTTTTTAAAAATTTCACCCTCCGGACCTACCTAACCGGGACGTGGGACTCAGAATTTTTCGCATCGGTCCGAAAGTCCCGAATCTTCCTTACGAAATAACTCCTCAAAAAGCGTTATAAGGTAACGAAATTTTTACTGAAATCGTTATAGTTCCACGAATTCTAGCCGAACGTAACGATTTCTTTTTATTTTTTAAAAATTTCACCCTCCGGACCTACCTAACCGGGACGTGGGACTCAGAATTTTTCGCATCGGTCCGAAAGTCCCGAATCTTCCTTTCGAAATAACTCCTCAAAAGCGTTATAAGGTAACGAAATTTTTACTGAAATCGTTATAGTTCGACGAATTCTAGCCGAACGTAACGATTTCTTTTTATTTTTTAAAAATTTCACCCTCCGGACCTACCTAACCGGGACGTGGGACTCAGAATTTTTCGCATCGGTCCGAAAGTCCCGAATCTTCCTTACGAAATAACTCCTCAAAAGCGTTATAAGGTAACGAAATTTTTACTGAAATCGTTATAGTTCCACGAATTCTAGCCGAACGTAACGATTTCTTTTTATTTTTAAAAAATTTCACCCTCCGGACCTACCTAACCGGGACGTGGGACTCAGAATTTTTTCGCATCGGTCCGAAAGTCCCGAATCTTCCTTACGAAATAACTCCTCAAAAGCGTTATAAGGTAACGAAATTTTTACTGAAATCGTTATAGTTCGACGAATTCTAGCCGAACGTAACGATTTCTTTTATTTTTTAAAAATTTCACCCTCCGGACCTACCTAACCGGGACGTGGGACTCAGAATTTTTCGCATCGGTCCGAAAGTCCCGAATCTTCCTTACGAAATAACTCCTCAAAAAGCGTTATAAGGTAACGAAATTTTTACTGAAATCGTTATAGTTCCACGAATTCTAGCCGAACGTAACGATTTCTTTTTATTTTTTAAAAATTTCACCCTCCGGACCTACCTAACCGGGACGTGGGACTCAGAATTTTTCGCATCGGTCCGAAAGTCCCGAATCTTCCTTACGAAATAACTCCTCAAAAGCGTTATAAGGTAACGAAATTTTTACTGAAATCGTTATAGTTCCACGAATTCTAGCCGAACGTAACGATTTCTTTTTATTTTTTAAAAAATTTCACCCTCCGGACCTACCTAACCGGGACGTGGGACTCAGAATTTTCGCATCGGTCCGAAAGTCCCGAATCTTCCTTACGAAATAACTCCTCAAAAGCGTTATAAGGTAACGAAATTTTTACTGAAATCGTTATAGTTCCACGAATTCTAGCCGAACGTAACGATTTCTTTTTATTTTTAAAAATTTCACCCTTCGGACCTACCTAACCGGGACGTGGGACTCAGATTTTTTTCGCATCGGTCCGAAAGTCCCGAATCTTCCTTACGAAATAACTCCTCAAAAGCGTTATAAGGTAACGAAATTTTTACTGAAATCGTTATAGTTCGACGAATTCTAGCCGAACGTAACGATTTCTTTTTTATACAAAATTTCACCCTCCGGACCTACCTAACCGGGACGTGGGACTCAGAATTTTTCGCATCGGTCCCAAAGTCCCGAATCTTCCTTACGAAATAACTCCTCAAAAAGCGTTATAAGGTAACGAAATTTTTACTGAAATCGTTAGAGTTCCACGAATTCTAGCCGAACGTAACGATTTCTTTTTATTTTTTAAAAAATTTCACCCTCCGGACCTACCTAACCGGGACGTGGGACTCAGAATTTTTCGCATCGGTCCGAAAGTCCCGAATCTTCCTTACGAAATAACTCCTCAAAAAGCGTTATAAGGTAACAGAAATTTTTGCACAAATCGTTATAGTTCCACGAATTCTAGCCGAACGTAACGATTTCTTTTTATTTTTTAAAAATTTCACCCTCCGGACCTACCTAACCGGGACTTGGGACTCAGAATTTTTCGCATCGGTCCGAAAGTCCCGAATCTTCCTTACGAAATAACTCCTCAAAAAGCGTTTATAAGGTAACAGAAATTTTTACTGAAATCGTTATAGTTCCACAAATTCTAGCCAGACGTAACGATTTTCTTTTATTTTTAAAAATTTCACCCTCCGGACCTACCTAACCGGGACGTGGGACTCAGAATTTTTCGCATCGGTCCGAAGTCCCGAATCTTCCTTACGAAATAACTCCTCAAAAGCGTTATAAGGTAACGAAATTTTTACTGAAATCGTTATAGTTCCACGAATTCTAGCCGAACGTAACGATTTCTTTTTATTTTTAAAAATTTCACCCTCCGGACCTACCTTACCGGGACGTGGGACTCAGAATTTTTCGCATCGGTTAGAGGTCAGAATCTTCCTTTACGAAATAACTCCACAAAAGCGTTATACGGTAACAGAATTTTTACTGAAATCGTTATAGTTCGACGAATTCTAGCCGAACGTAACGATTTCTTTTTATTTTTTTAAAAATTTCACCCTCCGGACCTACCTAACCGGGACGTGGGACTCAGAATTTTTCGCATCGGTCCGAAAGTCCCGAATCTTCCTTACGAAATAACTCCTCAAAAAGCGTTATAAGGTAACAGAAATTTTTACTGAAATCGTTATAGTTCGACGAATTCTAGCCGAACGTAACGATTTCTTTTTATTTTTAAAAATTTCACCCTCCGGACCTACCTAACCGGGACGTGGGACTCAGAATTTTCGCATCGGTCCGAAAGTCCCGAATCTTCCTTTCACGAAATAACTCCTCAAAAGCGTTATAAGGTAACAGAAAATTTTTACTGAAATCGTTATAGTTCCACGAATTCTAGCCGGACGTAACGATTTCTTTTATTTTAAAAAATTTCACCCTCCGGACCTACCTAACCGGGACGTGGGACTCAGAATTTTTCGCATCGGTCCGAAAGTCCCAGATCTTCCTTTCGAAATAACTCCTCAAAAGCGTTATAAGGTAACCGGAATTTTTACTGAAATCGTTATAGTTCACAAATTCTAGCCGAACGTAACGATTTTTTTATTTTTTAAAAATTTCACCCTCCGGACCTACCTAACCGGGACGTGGGACTCAGAATTTTTCGCATCGGTCCGAAGTCCCGAATCTTCCTTACGAAATAACTCCTCAAAAGCGTTATAAGGTAACGAAATTTTTACTGAAATCGTTATAGTTCGAACGAATTCTTGCCGAACGTAACGATTTCTTTTTATTTAATAAATTTCACCCTCCGGACCTACCTAACCGGGACGTGGGACTACAGATGTTTTCGCATCGGTCCGAAAGTCCGATATTTTCCTTTCGAAATAACTCCTCAAAAGCGTTATAAGATAGCGAATTTATTTACACGTTATAGTTCATTTAGCACGAACGTAACGATTTCTTTTATACAAAATTTCATCCTCAGAGCCTACCTAACCAGGACGTGGGACTCAGAATTTTTCGCATCGGTCCGAAAGTCCGAAATATTCCTTACGAAATAACTCCTCAAAAAGCGTTATAAGGTAAAAATTTTTACTGAAATCGTTATCGGCCACAAATTCTAGCCGAACGTAACGATTTCTTTTTATTTTTAAAATATTTTCCCCCCGGACCTACCTAACCGGGACGTGGGACTCAGGAATTTTTCGCATCGGTCCGAAGTTCCGAATCTTCCTTACGAAATAACTCCTCAAAAGCGTTATAAGGTAACGAAATTTTTACTGAAATCGTTATAGTTCCACAAATTTTTAGCCGAACGTAACGATTTCTTTTTTTACCTAAAAATTTCACCCTCCCGGGACCTACCTAACCAGGACGTGCGACTCAGAATTTTTTCGCATCGGTCCCGAAAGTCCCGAATCTTCCTTTCGAAATACCTCCTCAAAAAGCGTTATACGGTAACGAAATTTTTACTGAAATCGTTATAGTTCGACGAATTCTAGCCGAACGTAACGATTTCTTTTTATTTTTAAAAATTCCACCCTCCGGACCTACCTAACCGGGACGTGGGACTCAGAATTTTTTCGCATCGGTCCGAAGTCCCGAATCATCCTTACGAAATAACTCCACAAAAAGCGTTATAAGGTAACGAAATTTTTACTGAAATCGTTATAGTTCCACGAATTCTAGCCCGAACGTAACGATTTCTTTTTATTTTTTAAAAATTTCACCCTCCGGACCTACCTAACCGGGACGTGGGACTTAGAATTTTTTCGCATCGGTCCGAAAGTCCCGAATATTTGGCTTCGAAATAACTCCTCAAAAAGCGTTATAAGGTAACGAAATTTTTACTGAAATCGTTATTGTTCCACAAATTCTAGCCGAACGTAACGATTTCTTTTTATTTTTTTAAAAAATTTCACCCTCCGGACCTACCTAACCGGGACGTGGGACTCAGAATTTTTTCGCATCGGTCCGAAAGTCCCGAATCTTCCTTACGAAATAACTCCTCAAAAAGCGTTATAAGGTAACGAAATTTTTACTGAAATCGTTATAGTTCCACAAATTCTAGCCGAACGTAACGATTTCTTTTTATTTTTTTAAAAAATTTCACCCTCCGGACCTACCTAACCGGGACGTGGGACTCAGGAATTTTTTCGCATCGGTCCCCAAAGTCCCGAATTCTTCCTTACGAAATACCTCCTCAAAAGCGTTATGCGGTAACGAAATTTTACTGAAATCGTTATAGTTCACAAATTCTAGCCGAACGTAACGATTTCTTTTTATTTTTAAAAAATTTCACCCTCCGGACCTACCTAACCGGGACGTGGGACTCAGAATTTTTCGCATCGGTCCCGAAAGTCCCGAATCTTCCTTACGAAATAACTCCTCAAAAAGCGTTATAAGGTAACGAAATTTTTACTGAAATCGTTATAGTTCCACAAATTCTAGCCGAACGTAACGATTTCTTTTTATTTTTTTTAAAAATTTCACCCTCCGGACCTACCTAACCGGGACGTGCGACTCAGAATTTTTTCGCATCGGTCCGAAAGTCCCGAATCTTCCTTTCGAAATACCTCCTCAAAAAGCGTTATACGGTAACGAAATTTTTACTGAAATCGTTATAGTTCCACAAATTCTAGCCGAACGTAACGAATTCTTTTTATTTTTTTAAAAAATTTCACCCTCCGGACCTACCTAACCGGGACGAGGGACTCAGAATTTTTTCGCATCGGTCCCAAAGTCCCGAATCTTCCTAACGAAATAACTCCTCAAAAAGCGTTATAAGGTAACGAAATTTTTACTGAAATCGTTATAGTTCCACGAATTCTAGCCGGACGTAACGATTTCTTTTTATTTTTTTAAACAATTTCACCCTCCGGACCTACCTAACCGGGACGTGGGACTCAGAATTTTTTCGCATCGGTCCGAAAGTCCCGAATCTTCCCTTACGAAATAACTCCTCAAAAAGCGTTATAAGGTAACTGTAGCGGCACTCGACGGTAAACTTTCCAACGGTTTCCGTCACGTGGCCCGCTACACAAAGGCTCGACCCTTCGAACAAGATGATTGCCAGATGTCGATACATCCGCATCGAGTATTTTCAACTACCAGCTAAGGACCCGCTATAAATCTTAGGGGTTGTCTAGCGAAGGTCTTCCGAAAGGACAAATAGTCTTTGTCTCAATATCTCTGCACATACCACCCATCACGGGAAGATGCACGAAATCACTTTCCTCGGATACTTGGTAAACTCCGACGGAATTAAGCCGCCGCCCGAACGCGTCGAAGCGATTGTAAAATTGTCAAAACCCGCGAACGCTAAGCAACTACGTAGATACCTTGGTATGATAAACTTCTACCGACGTTTCATACCAGGGGCCGCAAAAAACACTTAAAACCGCTCAATGACCTGTTAAAAGGCGCGAAAAAGGGCAACGCGCCCATCGAGTGGTCGGAACAGTCGGAAAATAGTTTTCGCGAATCGCAACGTGCTCTCGTGGACGCAACGATGCTGGCGCATCCGATACTAGGTGCGCCTATCAGCCTCACGGTAGATGCGTCCGACTATGCAATTGGTGCAGTGTTACAACAACGCGTGAACAACGAACTGCAACCGCTAGGGTTCGCGACGAAATCTTTGACCCCCGCTCAGCAAAAATATAGCGCGTACGACCGCGAACTACTCGCAATATACACTGCAGTCAAACATTTCCGACACGCTTTAGAAGGCAGAAATTTCGTAATATATACCGACCACAAACCTCTTACCTACGCGTTCAGACAGAAATTAGAAAAATGTTCGCCGCGGCAATTTCGATATCTAGACTACATCGGTCAATTCACCACCGACATACGTTACATAAAGGGGCTAGATAACAATGTAGCCGACGCCCTGTCGCGCATCGAAGCAATAGGGAAGCCGGTGGATCATCAAACTCTCGCCGCCGCGCGAAAACGACAACGAACTAGAGCGACATCGTCAACTCCGGTACAACCGCGTTACGGTTAAAAAAGATACGTTTTTCCCGACCACGACGCAGAAATATACTGCGACGTATCAGGCGACATTGCAAGACCGTACGTACCGAAATCCTTGCGGCGCGACGTATTTAATTCGCTCCACGGACTTTCTCATCCAGGGATACGTGCCACGCAAAAATTGGTGACGTCGCGTTTCATTTTGGCCGTCCGTAAACAAAGATTGCCGGACTTGGGCACGACAATGTATCCCGTGTCAACGATGCAAGGTCACCAGGCACGTATCCTCACCCGTCGGAACGTTTGAAACTTTAGCAGGCCGGTTCGAGCACATACATAGACATTATCGCGATGCAATACTCACAAGGCTACCGATATTGTCTAACATGCATCGACCGCTTCTCGCGTTGGCCTGAAGCCATTCCCCATCGCCGACATGGAAGCGACAACCGTTGCCTCGGCCCTCCTCTCTACATGGGTAGCTCGTTTCGGCGTGCCCGCAAAAATAACGACTGATCAAGGACGCCAATTCCGAATCAAATTTATTTAATGAACTGTGCCGGTTGCTCGGCATTAAGCATCTACGCACGACAGCCTATCACCCCGCGTCCAACGGGATGGTAGAGCGTCTACATCGACAATTAAAAGCAGCAATAAAATGTCACAATACGAGCAACTGGGTAGAAATCCTACCAATTGTTTTTACAGGCATAAGAACCGCTATCAAAGGAGGACCTGAACGCAACGGCCGCCGAAATGGTTTACGGTACTGGCATACGATTGCCGACAGAATTCTTCGTACCGACAAAGCAACAGCCCAATTCGGAATTCGCGAACCGTTTAAAGAACGAATAGAAAAATCAGGCCTCACCCGATTACGCGACACGGTGAAAAGAAAACCTTCGTGTTCCGCGAGCTCGAAACATCATCACCATACGTTTTTGTACGCCATGACGCAAGCGGTGGTCCTTTACAACCACCCTACGACAGACCTTACCAAGTTATACAGCGTGGAAAAAGACCTTCACCATCAAAATCAACAATAAAGATGTAATAGTTTCTCTAGATCGATTGAAACCCGCTTTTACTGTATCCGACGACATCGAACAACAGCAACTAGAAACTAGCGCAGGAACTCACATGTTTGTACCGTTCAAAACCACAACTACGCAAAACGCCGAGCAGGCACAGCAAAGCGAAGGTGACTCAGAGAAGTCATTACACCACGCGCGCGGGCAGGAGAGTTCGCTTTCCCCGATTATTTTCAAGCAGGTCTAAATTAAGCGAATACTGAAGAACGACCCGCAACAATAAAAAAAAACGTTATCACTGGTAAGGGGGGTACTGTAGCGGCACTCGACGGTAAACTTTCCAACGGTTTCCGTCACGTGGCCCGCTACACAAAAGCCTCGACCCTTCGAACAAGATGATTGCCAGATGTCGATACATCCGCATCGAGTATTTTCAACTAGCTAAGGACCCGCTATAAATCTTAGGAGTTGTCTAGCTAAGGTCCTCCGAAAGGACAAATAGTCTTTGTCTCAATATCTCTGCACATACCACCCATCACGGGAAGATACAGGAAATCTGTTTTTCCTCACGTACGACATGTCTCACCGACAACTTTCTCCCAAGGACGACTAATATCCTTCTCTAACCTCCAACCCAAAATTGACCAATTAACAGAGGCGTTCATTTCCCTCACTTTTCCGTACCAGCACTTCCCACCTACAAATCCGATGTGTCCTTATCCTTAGACACACCCAATCGTAGTTTTCCTAAGCAGCATCACCGCTGCGGAAAAGGGAGTCAGTCGCGAGTCGCCGAACGAGCGGCCCAATATTGATACGAGTTACTAATCCCTCGACATCTGGCGCAATCACCTTTAGACTCGAATTGCTCCGCGCAACTTACCGTAACATATCCGAACTCGTAAGCACGAACCGATAATTGTAACGTGCGTCCGTCACACATTGTAAACAGAGAACGTGTACAATAAATAGTGTTTGTTGAACGTGGTGAGTGATTAATCTAACCCTATCACGTATCCACCTCATAACGAAATTTTTACTGAAATCGTTATAGTTCCACAAATTCTAGCCAGACGTAACGATTTCTTTTTATTTTTTTAAAAAATTTCACCCTCCGGACCTACCTAACCGGGACGTGCGACTCAGAATTTTTTCGCATCGGTCCGAAAGTCCCGAATCTTCCTTACGAAATAACTCCTCAAAAAGCGTTATAAGATAACGAAATTTTTACTGAAATCGTTATAGTTCCACAAATTCTAGCCGAACGTAACGATTTCTTTTTATTTTTTTAAAAAATTTCACCCTCCGGACCTACCTAACCGGGACGTGGGACTCAGAATTTTTTCGCATCGGTCCAGAAGTCCCGAATCTTCCTTACGAAATAACTCCTCAAAAGCGTTATAAGGTAACGAAATTTTTACTGAAATCGTTATAGTTCCACGAATTCTAGCCGAACGTAACGATTTCTTTTTATTTTTAAAAAATTTCACCCTCCGGACCTACCTAACCGGGACGTGCGACTCAGAATCTATTTTCGCATCGGTCCGAAAGTCCCGAATCTTCCTTTCGAAATAACTCCTCAAAAGCGTTATAAGATAACGAAATTTTTACTGAAATCGTTATAGTTCCACAAATTCTAGCCGAACGTAACGATTTCTTTTATTTTTAAAAATTTCACCCTCCGGACCTACCTAACCGGGACGTGGGACTCAGAATTTTTTCGCATCGGTCCAGAAGTCCCGAACCTTCCTTTCGAAATAACTCCTCAAAAAGCGTTATAAGGTAACGAAATTTTTACTGAAATCGTTATAATTCTACGAATTCTTGCCGAACGTAACGATTTCTTTTTATATTTTTAAAAAATTTCACCCTCCGGACCTACCTAACCGGGACGTGGGACTCAGAATTTTTTCGCATCGGTCCGAAAGTCCCGAATCTTCCTTTCGAAATACCTCCTCAAAAAGCGTTATAAGATAACGAAATTTTTACTGAAATCGTTATAGTTCCACAAATTCTAGCCGGACGTAACGATTTCTTTTTATTTTTTTAAAAAATTTCACCCTCCGGACCTACCTAACCGGGACGTGGGACTCAGAATGTTTTCGCATCGGTCCGAAAGTCCCGAATGTTCCTTTCGAAATAACTCCTCAAAAAGCGTTATAAGATAACGAAATTTTTACTGAAATCGTTATAGTTCGACGAATTCTAGCCGAACGTAACGATTTCTTTTTTTTTTACAAAATTTCACCCTCCGGACCTACCTAACCGGGACGTGGGACTCAGAATTTTTCGCATCGGTCCGAAAGTCCCGAATCTTCCTTACGAAATAACTCCTCAAAAAGCGTTATACGGTAACGAAATTTTTACTGAAATCGTTATAGTTCCACAAATTCTAGCCGAACGTAACGAATTCTTTTTTATTTTTAAAAATTTCACCCTCCGGACCTACCTAACCGGGACGAGGGACTCAAAATTTTTCGCATCGGTCCCAAAGTCCCGAATCTTCCTTACGAAATACCTCCTCAAAAAGCGTTATAAGATAACGAAATTTTTACTGAAATCGCTATAGTTCCACAAATTCTAGCCGAACGTAACGATTTCTTTTATTTTAAA